>SEYY01000343.1:5000-25000 GCA_009176605.1 Armadillidium nasatum
GTTTTTTATCAAACATTGTTAATATTTTAAAAGATTAAAAATTACTAAGTCTAGGAGGAGGGGAAGAAACAAGCACGTCATCAATTTGTACCCTATTACTACTATTACATTAAAAAAAATTTACGAGGTTAAGTTAATATTCATTTTCAGTCTCAATTTATTTCAATTCAATACTTTAACAAAGGCTACAAAATGTTTATTTAACATTTAATAACAAACTTTTTATTTAAAGAAAGCCTAATCTCAAATAAATGAAGAAAACGACCCAGGAGTAGTGGTATCTTCCTTGTAATTCAAAAGTATTTAAATCAGTGGTTTGATAATTATTTTCCCGATGTTACGTCTTTCAGAGATGCGTTTACAAGCTTCACTAATTTGCTCAAAAGAAAAAATGGAGTCAATTTTGGGCCTAAATTTTCTTTCACCTAAATACCTCACCATTTTCAACCAAGCTTCGCGAAATTTTTGTGGAGATTTTTCTGCCATCATATTCAGATTAAAACCTTTAAAAATAAAATAAAATTAAGCTTTATTCCAAATAAAGATATTGAAATGGAACAGAAAAAAGAATAGAAGGCAAGATATTTTTATTTTCAACATTTATGAAATTATTTAATCAATCAATCTATTCTTAAATTCAAAAAATAAGACTTAATTAATCAATTAATTAATAAATATAAATAAATAAGTAAATAATTTGAAATAACAAGTTAACACCAGTTTTACAATATTTTTCCCCATTTTTATATTATAACCCATATTATAAATTTTGTAGTAACACAATTAACTACGTATGAA
This sequence comes from Armadillidium nasatum, assembly GCA_009176605.1. Taxonomy (NCBI): domain Eukaryota; kingdom Metazoa; phylum Arthropoda; class Malacostraca; order Isopoda; family Armadillidiidae; genus Armadillidium; species Armadillidium nasatum. The sequence goes on from SEYY01000343.1 coordinate 5,799, forward strand.
TTATTATTTTTAGTGGTACAAAGAATATTACAGAAATTATTATTATTATTATTATTATTATTATTATTATTATTATTATTATGTTGTTGTTGTTGTTGTATTAAAAAAGAATCAGCTGCAATACTATGCTCTATAATAAACATCATAAATATACACTATTTTTTTGAATAAATTAGTATCAGCACCAAAAATTTAAAAATTAAATGCCTAGCAATTTTTAATTTTTAGTCATATTAGAACGTTAGAAAACGGAGACAGTTAGAAGACACACGGGCCTATCGAGACTGTCCCAATCAAAACAAATAATAATAATGGTGCTAATACATGCAACAAAGACTAGTTCTATCCTATCCCTAGTTATCAGTTCATTCATGAAAATATAAAAATAAAACTAAACCCCTACATATATTTAGTACTAACTATTGATGTTATATAACTAATTACACATGCAACATGCAATGAACCAACACCCACTGTCCCACTACAAAACTGCCAGTTAGGCTTAGTTACAAGCTGGTCTAAAATTCATAGGCTTAGTCACAAGCTGGTCTTAAAATTCGTATATACACGTCAATTTGGCTTAGTCAAGTTATACTATGCAATACTTAAATCATCCATATAATAAAATTAACAACCCTATTACTGAAAGAGTATTTTCTTAGATGGAGGTGGCATGACTTCTTTTTTAATTTTCTTATCATGGTCTTTAGTTTCTCTTCCATGGTCCACTATAAAGTTTTTTTTAATCTCTGTATTACTATCAGATGCAAATATTTTATAAACTTGTATCATATCCCCTCTGAGAAATCTCCTTTCAACCGAGAACATTCCCAGCTCCTTCAACCTCTCCTCATAACTCTTTCTCTCGGAAGCCAGAAATCATCCTTGTTGCTAGACGTTGTACTCTCTCCAACATATTTATGTCTTTTCTTAAATGTGCAGCCCAAACTTTTGCACAATACTCTAATGCTGGCCTAAAATAGCTGTTATATAGATTGCCTATAACTTCTTTGCTCTTGTAAACCACATTCCCGATTTATTATACCTTAAACATTATCAACTCTATTTCTTGCTTGCAAATATTGATTACCCACTTTTAGATTACTGCTAATAATCACACCTGCATCTTTTTTTTTCGTCCAGTCTCAAGGAATCCAAATTTATATCATAATTAAATCCTTCATTCAAGTAACCTACATGAAGAACTTTACATTTTTTACTATTAAAATTCATTTGCCACTTATCTGCCCATCCATGGAATCTGTATTGATCACCTTGAAGCTTTCTACATCCATCGTTATCCCTTACTGAGGTGACCACTTTGGAATCATCTGCAAACTTAGAAATCTAATATTTAAGACCTTGTCTAATCTTTTATATATATGAGGAACAATAGTGGTTCCAGCAAAGAACCCTGTGGGACCCCATTCTTCACTGTTTCCCATAATGACTTATTTCCATTCAGTAGCACACACTGCCTTTTGCTCTTCAATCACTCTTTGATCCAACTGTGCACCACTCCACTCCACTCCATCAGTGTAACAACTTTTGCATCAGCCATATATGGGGTACCTTATCAAAAGATTTGCTAAAGTCTATTTATAACACTACATAAAATTTACATGCATATTTAAAACAATATATTTAATACATAAATAAATGATAGAAGCTACAAGAGGTTAAATAGTTTTCAGATTTAAAATAAAAATGAACTACAAATATTTAATGAATTTACAAAAACGAAATCCACAATTGATTAGCACACCTGCAACGGCTCGGTTTTCCATTATAAGGGAATACGGCGAAATGTTCTTGGTATTCCACCACGCACTTAATATGTTACACAAGTTCCTGCTCTCACCATCAACCATATTCTTTGCTCCAATGAGAATAATCTAAAATATAAATACACAAGGTATATGAGAAAATTATAATAACATATAATTTATGATGTAAATTATAATAATAATAATAATTAGAGATGTACAGAGTGCAGGACTCGAAAACGGGGATGTGTTGTTCAGTCATTTATAAAACACATTACATTACATAACACATACAACTTTTTTTTCTCGTCTTTTTCCTGCTACATACTTTCTTACATACTTATAAAGATCAATAATAATTTAATATACATAGAACAAACAGATGCAATGACATATGCATTACTAAGGTTACCTGAAAAACAGTTCTATTCTGCTACATATGCAAGTATTCATTGTAAAAGGACATCAAATAATGTGAAGTAAGTTAACTTTTCTATGAAAATAAAGTATAAAGGTTCAAAAAGATCCTAGGTATAATATTTTTGAAATTAAAAGGCAAAGAATTATTAAAATCAGCCTTATATATTATTTCTTATGATCCAAAATATGGCAATCAATAAAATTTACTCTAGGGTAAGTCCTAAATAACAATTATTGAATTATGGTATCTGATTGTAGTATCCTAGAAAAGGTGAATTACTGCCAATAAAAGTCAAACCAGTCTAAGGTAACCCAATTTAATTTGACCTTACATACCATACCTACACTTGCATATACAACAGTAACTAGATCGATCTGAATTAAGGACTGAGGCTTAACAACTGACAAAAGGCTTAGAACTACAATGATTCAAATTGCTGCATTTCCTTTTTATTAATACGTTAAACTTAATGTTTGAATACTTTAATGTAGCAGGCATACATAAGACGCAGGAATCCTATGCTACAGCATCTACGTCATTAAGTAGTGCTAATTTCCACGTCAAGAATCCAAATTAAATATATTTGTCTGCTTTTCAACTCGGTAATTATAATAAAAAAATCAAAACGACGCTTTATAAATATTTTTTCAACTGTGTGATTAAGAAAGGGGATCGATAAACATAGAAATCTTCGTATAATGTGTTAATTTAAATGTGAAAGAAAACTGCATATGACAATGTTAAGCAGTAAATACAGTACCGGTACTATAATCTAAGTTCTAAAAACTATCTATCACACAATATAAAGGCATTGAGAGTAGAGTTGAACGAGGACAGGCGCTAACTCGGAAGCACACTCCCTCAGAACACAAGGGGGAATGCCATCTGGGCCACTGGCTTTCCTGACGTTCACATATCTCAGGATCCTATGCACCCGATCATGAGCAATTACAGGTAGAGACATGGGATGGATGCCAGAATCCAGCATAGGAGGCTGAAGGATTAGCCTTTTCATAGGGAGTATTAGCTACAGAACCATCAGAGAGAATAAGAGGAGGAAAGGTAGATTTACAGAAGTTATTAGAGATATTTTTAACAAGAAGCCAGAAACTTTAATCAGTAGGAGAGCCATGGAGGTCAGCGTAATTCCTTTTTATGAAAGTACGCTTAGTCCGTCAAAGAACATTCCTGCAACAATTCTTAGCTGAATGAAAATTAGCAAGAGTGATAGGAAGAGTGTTTTTCCATTTACGATAAGCATTTCCTCTCTCAGGAAGGGAAAGAGAACAATTGCCATCGAACCATGGATTTTGATGAGAAAAAGATTTAGTTAAATATGGAATGAATCTGCCCATTCCATCAAGGATCACGCCCCCTACCTTTTCAGCAGAGACAGAAGCGTCCCCCGAGACAAAGCAAGATTCACTCCAATGGTAGTTAGAAGAGAAGCGACGCATTGCCCCCCAAGTAACCCGATTAAAGTGCCAGAAAGTACGTTTAGGGCATGGTGGAGCTGTTAGAGAGAGAAAGCATTATAACTAAGAGCTATAAGATTATGGTCAGAATTACCAATATGAGGGAAAATGGTGTATTTAAATCTAGAAGGAGTAGTGGTGAAGCATAAATCAAGTGTATTCAAGAATTGGTTAGGACGATCTGGAATGTGTGTGGGTTCCCTAATAAACTGCTCCAGATCGTTAAGAATGCTGAATGATTTGGCCTCCCTCCCACCTGTATCAGTATGAGAGGAACAAAACCACTCAGTGTAGTGTATGTTGAAATCCCCTATTTAGAGGACTTCAGCATTTGGATGAGAAGAAGTAACAGTCTCGTGAGAAGTAGTAAGATATTGGAAAAAAAACTGAAAAATCTGTTCCATTAGGGGAGGAGTAGCAGAAACACAAGATAATTGTAGTAGTAGGATGACAGATTTTAAGCCATAAAACATCGAAATTTGGAGATTCTAGATTTACAGAGACGTGTCACAGGAGTGTTAATGTTAATATAGGCACATACTCCACCATTTAGATGGAAATTGTGAAAAAAGTTGTAGTTAGAGACATTAAGATTGCTACGGAAAGAATCCTGTCCAGTTGGGTCTCAGACAGAAGCAAAAGGTTAGGACGAGACTTAGTGAGGTAGTCTTTAACAGACGCGAGATTAGATCGAAGGCCACGAACGTTAGCAAAGGTAATAGAAAGCTCCTGTCTACGCCCAACCACACGACCACTCAAATTAGGCATTCAAAGAAAGAAACAAACACAAACACAAACACAAACACACACACACACACACACACACACACACACACACACACACACGCACGCACGCAATATATTAAACTAACATTAAAAATAAATATTAAAATTATTAAAACTATTAAAATCAATATTAAAAATATTAAAACTATAATTATTGAAACAAATTATGAGGTAAATTTATACTAAAGAAATTTAATTAATAGACCGAAGAAAATATATAACAAATTTAAAAAGGTAAAAGTTGACAATGTCGAACTTCACTGTCGATAAAACTTCCTATAAGTAATTAAAAAAACTGTACACTTAAAAAAAATTAAAGCAAACCATACATTAAAAAAAAAAAGCTAGCATTAGAGCACTACCAACCACGACCTTCCACTAAGAAAGGATATATATATATATATATATATATATATATATATATATATATATATATATATATATATATATATATATATATATATATATATATATATATATATATATATATATATATATATATATATATATATATATATATATATTATTGATCCTCTTATCATTGGTGTATGGTGTTAAAAAGAGATAAAACTGAGATTTAGAAGAGAAGCATCAAGAAAAAGAAAAAAGTAATGTGAAAGAATGCAAGATAAACACACTGAAGGAATCTCGATTTAGAGATAATTATGTGAGAAAAAAAAAAAACATTAACTTTAAAGGCAAAATAAATTTGTATAGAATAAACTTTGAAATTTTTGTATAAACATTTTTTTCAACAAAATTAAAAATAAAATTTATTTAAAAAAAAAAAAAAAAAAGCCTGTGAAGCAACAAAAGTTAAATAAGATATATTGTTTTGGAATTAATTCATACAAAAGCAAAAATATGCTAAATTTAAGCTTGAATAGTGTTTATTTCAAAAGTTTTCTTTCAATATGACATCTGAATCATTTATGTTGCCACTAGACTATTAAAAAAGCTAAATATAAATGGGAAGATGACCCATCAGCTGTTTATTTCTTCCCATGTACCTCCAATATTATGAAGTTGTGGTGACAGGCCTAGCAAGCAGATTACATTAAAAAAAAAAAAAAAAAAAAAGGTTGCTTGAGATACCAATGTTACGCCTCCGACATGAGAGAATTGGAGGAGCAGCAGCAGCCAACACCAGCCTATCAGTTTGAATGGTGATGACTATATATATATATATATATATATATATATATATATATATATATATATATATATATATATATATATATATATATATATATATATATATATATATATATATATATATATATATATATATATATATATATATACACACACGATTTATTTGTAAATATAGTCAAACCCATTAGTAAGAAACTGACTGTGAACTTACTTTTCCAAGTGGAGCAAGAAGTTCTTGGTTCTTGTGAAAAGATTCGCCAACCATACTTTGCAAAACAATTGAAATGCCTTCTGGGCAAATTCTTTTAATTTCTGATTTAATATCCTACAATAAAAAAATAAGTAACATAATTATGTTACAAACTGTGTCAAACAACCAAAATGAAAAGAGGTATATTGTTTTCAAAAATTTATTGAATTATAAACATTTAAATAAAAATACAGCTACTACTACTATTGTTTCTGGTATAATAATCACTAATCATAAAACAATTATTTATTCTCATATATGGAGATCTGAATTACTCCTACTAGAATAAACAAAAGAATATTACCTGCTCATAAGTGAAAGCATAATCTACTCCATTTGATTTTATTTCACTGTGTTTGTATTCAGATGCTACACCAAATACGATGACATTTTCATAAAGTTTTGCTATTTGAGTTGCGGCCCAACCTACTCCTCCTTTAAAAATAAAGTATTATAATGGTTTACTGTAGAGATAAACCGTAACAAATTAAACAATTTGCCTATGGAAGGAAGATTTTATATCAATAGTTTACTGAAAAATATTTCCGAATAACATCCTGAGTAGTTTATAAAAGTTACCAAAGAAAAATAATCACACACGAAAAACTCAAGGTTGAAACTTATTAATAAAATACCTGCTGCTCCCTGAATAAAAAGAGATGAGCCATTTTTTAAGCCACCAATTTCAACTAAAGAAAAATAAGCTGTGAGATAATTAACTGTTAAGGAAGATGCTTCATCAAAATCTATCTCTTTTGGAACTGTCAAAACATTTGACTGACCAATAACAATGTAATCACTCAATGCTCCACCTTTTGGACAATGAACAATCACATGGTCTCCACACTGTGAAGAAAGTATAAAAGCTAAAATAATTACTGCATTATAACAAAATAGAACAAATACGACATTAAAGGACTAATAGCAAACAGTTTACAAAAATTTATTGATAAATATTTTCATTTAAAAAATGCAATCTTTTTGGTATTTACAGAATCTCTAGTAAACCATCAATTATATTAGCAACTAGCATTTAAGTATTATTTAAAATAACACTGGTACTTTAAAGCTAGCAAACCTTAATATCTTGAACATTACTTCCAATATTTTGCACAATTCCCGCACATTCTAAACCCAATACACAAGGAAATTTCACATCTACACCTAATCCATGTCTTATATAGTTGTCATAGAAGTTAAGTCCACATGAGCGTACTTCAACCAGCACATCTTCAGGGGTGATGGATGGAATTTTCGTTTCTTTAATCTTAATAAAAATTATAAATATGAAGTTTATTGCACAACAAAGTAACTTTAAACCTTGGAATAGTAATGTCAAATGCAATTAATCATTTGTAATACTTCCTATCTTATAATAAAAAATTATTTACTATATTTTCACAAAATAGGCTTTATATATATATATATATATATATATATATATATATATATATATATATATATATATATATATATATATATATATATATATATATATATATATATATATATATATATATATATATATAATATAATTTATAACCGTGTAAAATTTTAGACATTAAAAAAAACCACAGGAAATAAAAACAAAACTTAATTAAAATTGGAGCAAGGCTTTCGAAGGGATAGCCACCCTTCCTCTTTCAGGCTATAGCTTATTCAATAAACTAGAGCCTGAAAGAGGAAGGGTGGCTATCCCTTCGAAAGCCTTGCTCCAATTTTCATTAAGTTTTGTTTTTATTTCCTGTGTGGTATATATTTATATATATATATATATATATATATATATATATATATATATATATATATATATATATATATATATATATATATATATATATATATATATTATATATATATATATATATATATATATATAAATAAATAAATTTATTATTTATATAAAAAATAAATATATATATATATATATATATATATATATATATATATATATATATATATATATATATATATATATATATATATATATATATATATATATATATATATATATATATATATATATATATATATATATATATATATATGATGAGGGAAGGGGTGGATAAGGGGCTATTTTTGGAAGCAGCCACAAGATGATTCTCTGAGGCTACTGATGTTGACACCATTTTTATTATTTTTCCATATTACAAAGAATGTGTCTGTAATAGTGTGTTTTTTTGTGTGTGGAAAAGGAGAGCCTACTCATGTAGAAGAAAGTGGAGATGAGAGCAAAAGTGAGCAAACTATTGGGCACCAGGATGAGATGGGAAGTACCCTTAAGTCTTAATATCCCATATACCTAATGGGGGGTAATCTCATATATATATATATATATATATATATATATATATATATATATATATATATATATATATATATATATATATATATATATATATATATATATATATATATATATATATATATATATATATATATATATATAGTACCCTTTTAAGAAAGATTTAAATAAAATATTAAAGTTTTTGAAAAGAGCACGAACTTTAGATCTCACATTCAGAGTTCATCATATATATGAATATATACACACACACAAAAAAAACAAAAAAAAACAAAAAAAAAAAGTTTGGGAATTCCATTTCAGAATTAAAGGCTAACATATCTTATTACAAGGAAATGGGGGAAACAGCATATGAAATAGCATTTCAGACCTAACCAGTAAAGGAATACACATAAATATAGCAAGTAAGTTTTCTCTTCAGAGAAAGAGGTACTATATGAAATTAGTGAATTGAAAAGAGCAGTGTCCATTGAATGTAATAGTGTAAGTAGAGTGAAGGATTTGTTTAAGAAACAGGCTGCATGAGGGCCCTGAGAGGAGGAGAGTTAATAGAGTGAAAGTACCATGACTCTACTATCATTATTTATTTTATAACCTTCATAATACAATTCTGTTATTTCTGTGTCAGAAAGGTGGATAAACAATTTTGGGAAATGTACAACCTGTCAAATCCCAAAGAAAGTGTGACATTAAATGAAAATGAAATCTTATGAAAAGTTCATGGCAATATTATCTAAGGAAAGACATTAATATGGCAGAAGTAGTACAATACAGAGAAACAAGAAGTTTTTAGGATTTAAAAAAAAGAGTACAAAGATAGGCTAAAAGAAATGGGAATTTTTATGTAGAAAGGAAACTTGAATCAGGTTTATAAAATGCTTTCATAAGGAAATAAGTCTTTTCATTAGATCACAATAGGATGATCAGAGGCCATAATAAAAAAAATTTGCAAATATGATCTAGACGTCAGTTTTTAAGCAACTGAATGGTTAATATTTAGAATGGTTTACCACAAAATGTGAATTAATAGTAGCTATTTTTAATTTTAAAAAAAATAAAAAAATAAAAATTAGTAAAAGGATAAAGAAGGTATGCCTGAATTTTTACTAACCGTGACTTAATATACAGTGTGTGTTTAATGACAAAAAATAGATCAATCTCTGGGGTCATTTGGAATCTCTTGCACTTTATGGTAGTATTTTTAGCAATCTTTTAGAATTAAGGGTATTGTGGTATTGGTGGCCTAGTTGCTTAGTTGTCATTTATTTATAATTTAGCTGAATATATTGAATGTTGCATACTTATAAAGTCAGGTTAATTTATTTGAATGATAAAATTTTTAAATCTAAGATTTGTCATTCAAAACAAATTGTAACATTAATTCTTTCTGATAGAAAGTCTTAACAGACTCTTATAGCTTCAAACTCTCTCTATTTTCTTACATTCATTCTTTGATTATTATCTATAAATTTAATGTGATTAATTTGACAAGCTAATATTTCCAACAATTAATATAAAAAAATAAAGAAAGTAAATAATTATTTTCCCAACATTTATTTTAAAAATATTTTTACAGCTATAAAATGTTTCACTTACATGTTTCTTTAAAAGATATTCTTAGTTCTATAGCAGCTTAAAAACAACAAAAAAAAATTCTCAAACTCTGTAAGGGAATGGATTCAGCTTCTAATATCAGTTTTTCCATAACCCATGATGCTTTCTTTTCACTGTGGAGTTTAATCATAGCTTGACAGACGACTCTTTTGATAGAAGCAAAATTAACTTTTTTTTTTTTTCAATAAACTTCTAAGCGAGATTAAATTTTGATATTTTATTCACAAGTTATTTGAGATGCAAACAAAAGATCTAAACTAAAATGAGTTGAAATTTTTTTCTTTTTTTCTTTTTTATAAATATAACACTTCAATAATGATTATTTAATAATAATAATAATAATAATAATAATAATACCAATATTCAAGACTGAATTATATGATAGTTTTTATAATATATACAAAAAAATGTTAGCTTACATTGGGTACCATATTTGAAACTTACCAATATATAATATGAATTTTTAACAAATAAAATAATTTTAAATTAGATCTGATTCATCTGAATATTTAAATGGCATCAAAAATTGCTTGTGTCTACTTAAAATCTTAATTTTTACAAAACAGGTGAAAAAAAATTTTTAAAAAAAATATAAATTACACATATGGCACTAATTCTTTAATATTAACAAATCATTTCCTTTGTCTTCTATTCATAGATGAAGCACACTGAGGACAAAACCACTTTCCCTTAGGAGGAGCAGTAATACCAACACATGCATAATGAAACCATTCAAGTGGGCATTTTGGGTTGTCACATGCAACCATATTACCATATGAAACTTGATTACAAACACAATACCGAGGTTCATTAGGATCATAAGTCCAATCAGGACTTTCGACTAATGGATCTACAACTGCATCATGAGGTAACTCATCAGAAGGAAGGGTTTCTTTAACAGTGACAGCAGATCTGTTACTTTTCTTCTGACGCTTAGCTGGAGGGCCACTTGTAGAAGAGTTCTGGGTAACTCCAATTGTTTCTCGGGAGGAAGAATTACCTGTAGGAACATTATCTAGTGTACTCCATGCAGTGTTTCCTGTACCCAGATTCTTGTGATAAAGAAGAAGCTGCTATAGCTGCTTTGGCTGCGTGAGCAAGTTCACTCCCAATTGATAAATCAGCTGGAAGAACTCCCTGAGAGACTGCATCAAAAGATGCAGCAAGAGAAGCTGTGCGCCGTCCATGTCTCATTTGTTGTGTAGCTGCTATTGCTTGTGAAGCAGCAGCTGCTATGGCATTACTTCCAGCTCCAATATGACCTAGTGTATAAGAGAGTGATGCAGAAGTAACAGGAGGAGAGAGAGAAAGATTTGTTGATAAACTGAGTTCTGAATCTTCTTTTTTAGCATGAGGGTTATGGCGCCAATCTGTCCCACTCAAAAGACTTGACATACTTCCTTTTGAGTAACTAGATCGATTTTCCTTTTGACTTTCTCTTGAAGGTTCATCCAACTCTAGTGATTTTTTTTCTAATATTTCTGTAATACCTGGTGAATCTGCCTCTAATTCACACTTAAATTTTTCTATTTCTGCGTCTATTCTTCTAACATATCTTTCTAATGATTCGTGAAGATTTGAAGAAATAGCTACCTTCTCATCAGCCTCTTCTAATAATTTATAGTATTGGCGCCGTATTTTCTCATATGAAGCAGCTTTTTCTCCTGACTTCATTTTCTTAGCATTACCAAAAAAGATTTTCACTTGTTCATCTAAATGTTCTAAAGTATTATGAATGTTTAGATCTAACTCTCTTATTTCATTTGTCTTCTCTCTTACTTCTGAAGGAATACCTTCAACAACTTCTAAAAAATCCTCAAGGTATAACATAATTATTTTAATCTTTAAATTACTTAATGAACAAATCCTGAAAAATAAATAAATTTTTTAAAAGAAAATTAATTAAAAATAAAAAACCTCAACTGGGGTCTTTTATAATATTTAATCTAAGTTACAAAACATGTCACAGTGAAAATATGAACTTCATTTTTGAAAATCTAGTGCTATATGGAGGACTTGTTGAATAGCTTATCTCTTTCACACTCAATCTCATGCTATCCTACGCATGAATGTCTATAGGCATGAACCGTAAATTTTTTATTCATTTTTTTTTTTTTTTTTTTTTTTTACACACACAAAAAAATATGCTTATATATATATATATATATATATATATATATATATATATATATATATATATATATTATATATATATATATATATATATATATATATATATTATATATACTTTTTTTTTTACCTTCTCACCCCTGACCACCCCTTGTTGAGGCGGCCACACTTCGCTAATGAAGCCTCCCGCCGCAGTCGGTCTCGTCCAGAGATCTTTCAAAGAAGTGATGCCCCAGAAGGTTTTGGGGCGACAGTTGGAGGGACAGTCTAAAAGAAAGTGATCTACGGTCTCCGGGGCCCTTTTGCATCTGGTACAAGTGGAAGATGTTGCCTGGTTTAAATTGAAATTGTGTTTGTAATGTTGTAAGTTTGGATGGTGCCCGCATCTCAATTTTGCTAGTGAGATTTGTAAGTGTCTTGGGAGGTTGTTGAAATCGGGGTTTATTTCGGGAGGGGGTTCGTTAAGGATGCTATTTGGAGGTCTGTTGATCAAATATGAATGTGTTAGTTGAGTGTGTATATGTTTGGTTGTTGTGGTATTTGGGGGAGGAGGGGGAATGCGATTTAGGATCCGTTTGTAAAAGGTTCCAGTGGACGATGGAGGTTGTTTAGTCTTTGATTGGTAGGTTGGAGGAGAGTTTTGTGACATGGGTGTGTGGGTAGACGGGTTTTTGCATAGAATTGGGTGCCTATCATTTCGAGGTGGTTCCTTATAGGTAGTATCTTGGTTTCGTTATGAAGGTGTTGTTGAGGGGTTGTAGGTGTGCAGCCGGTAATGGTGCGAAGGGCTTTATTTTGTGTTATTTGGAGTGTCGTTAAGTTATGGTCGGAGAGCAGAGGGTAGATATATATATATATATATATATATATATATATATATATATATATATATATATATATATATATATATATATATATATATATATATATATATATATATATATATATATATATATATATATATATATATATATATATATATATATATATATATATATATATATATATATATATATATATACGGTATATATATATATATATATATATATATATATATATATATATATATATATATATATATATATATATATATATATATATATATATATATATCATAAAACAGGGTAAAATTAACCCATTTTTTTGAAAATTTCAACTTTTGGATGGCAGAAAAAATCAGGATTTCATGATATGGCTATTTGTATCATTATTTTAGAAACATGAACCTTTCTGAACATTTTAATATAAAAAAGTATAATGGAAATATGAAAATTAATATATTTAAAAAAATTTTAAAATTGCTGGTGATGAAAAAATTAAAGAGTAAAACTAACCAATTATTATTATTTAAAAATGGCTATTCCATAATGCTTTTTATTAATACAAATGGATAAGAATATTATTATAGTTTTCTAGAAATAATTTGAAGAAAAAAATGTTTGGACAAAAGTATGGTAGCAAAATTTATGCAAGTTTTTCAGAATATTCCCTTTCTCAAAATAACTTGATAATTGACTTGTAGATAGTTAAATCATTGTTATTTATTTTGTTATACTTGAAATTTTCATGGCAGCCAAAAAAAATTTGAATTACACCGAATATCCAGTAATCATGAAACAAAATTTTTTTTCATAAAAAATATTTTTGGGTATAACTTTTTTTTTTTTTCCATGACCAGTTCATGAAATTTTCAGAGGGTGTGTAGTTGGGTGAGATACACATTTTTTATCTAGGACAATTTTTCCTATACCCCACAATTTTGATGCTGTGCATGGAAATTTTTTAAATATTTCCATGTGCATAGCAAAAAAAAATGGTTGGGTAAACAAAAAATTATTCTAAATGAAAAATGTGTATCTCACCCAACTATACAACCTCTGAAAATTTCATGAACTCATCACAGATAGAAAAAAGGTTATGTCCAAATATATTAAAAAAAATTTTTCATAAAAAATATTTTTCTGCAAAACTTTTTTCTACCTATGATGAGCTGATGAAATTTTCAGAGGATGTGTAGTTGGATGAGATATACATTTTTAATTTTGAAATTTTTTTGTATACCCAATGATTTATAGAGATAAAAGAGAAAATCTGTGAAAAGCATGGGTTTTAAAATATTCAAAGATAGTAGTAAGGAGAAAGATTTAGAACATTACAAGAGAATTAGGAATGAACTTGTCATCTGGAAAAGCAAAGAGAATGACAAATTAATTTGACAAGAAATAGAAATAAAGACCTGAAAAAGTTTTTGGCTTCTAAAAATTTAAGAGTAGGGATAAAAAAAAATTGGCCCAATTAAAACTGATGAAAATTTAGTAAGTTCAGATAAGGAATTGGTTAATATTTTCAGTGTTTATTTTGCATCAGAAAAGATTGGATAACAGTTTAGAGACTAATAGTTCTAGTATATGTACATATAATAAATAGGTGTACAGCAATTGAAATTGAGTTAAATGAAATTAATTCTTTACTGGAACATATTGACCCAAATAAGGCAGCAGGTCCTGATGGTGTATATGGTAGAATTCTAAAGGAGGGGAGTAGCAGTATTAAAAAGGCACTGTATTTGATTTTTAAGCGATCTATTGCTTTTGGAGAGGTACCTGAGGACTGGAAAACGGCATATGTGGTACCCATTTTTAAAAAAGGTAGTAAGGAAGATTTAGGGAACTATAGGCCAGTTAGTTTAACATCTCTGGTTGTGAAAATTTTGGAAAAGTTACTGAAAAGTCATATAGAGAAGCATTTAGATGATAACAAGATACTATATAACTCCCAGCATGGCTTTAGAAAGGGTAGATCATGTCAGACAAATCTACTAGAATTTATGGAATATATTACTGAATGTATAGACAGGGGTGATCCAGTTGATGTCATATATTTAGACTTTAGCAAAGCTTTTGATAAGGTACCCCATGTTAGGCTGATGCAAAAGTTGTCGCAGTATGGTATACTTGGAATGGTACAAAATTAGATTAAAGAGTGGTTAAAGAACAGAAGGCAGTGTGTATTACTTAATGGTAATAAGTCATTATGGGAAACAGTGAAGAGTGGGGTCCCACAGGGTTCTGTGCTGGGACCACTTTTGTTCCTTATATATAAATGATTTAGACAAAGGTCTTAAATGTAAGGTTTCTAAGTTTGCTGATGATACCAAAGTGGTTACCTCAGTAAGGAATAATGATGGATGCATAAAGCTTCAAGGTGATCTAGATAGACTTCTTGGTTGGGCAGAGAGGTGGCAAATGAACTTTAATAGTAAAAAATGTAAAGTTCTTCATGTAGGTTACTCAAATGAAGGATTTAATTATGAAATGAATGGGGAGTGGCTTGAGACTGTGGACCAAGAAAAGGATTTAGGTGTGATTATTAGCAGTAATCTGAAGGTGGGTGATCAATGTTTGGAAGCAAGGAATAGAGCTAATAAGATTGTTAGGTATAATTAATCGCAATGTAGTTTACAAGAGCAAAGAGGTTATAAGCAAGCTATATAATAGCTATGTTAGGCCAGCATTAGAAGTATTGTGCACAGGTTTGGGCTCCTCATTTAAGAAAAGACATAGATATGCTGGAGAGAGTACAACGTCGAGCAACAAGGATGATTTCTGGCTTTGAAAATAAGAGCTATGAAGAGAGGTTGAAGGAGTTAGGAATGTTCTCGGTTGAAAGGAGATTTCTCAGAGGGGATATGATACAAGTTTACAAAATATTTGCATCTGACAGTAATACAGAGATTGAAAAATTACTTTATAGTGGACTGTGGAAGAGTAACTAGAGGACATGATAAGAAAATTAAAAAGAAGCCAAGCCATTTCGATCTAAGAAAATACTCTTTCAGTAATAGAGTTGTTAATTTTTGGAATGACTTGCCACAAGAGATTGTTGACTGTGATTCTCTTGTCAAATTTAAA
Source organism: Armadillidium nasatum (assembly GCA_009176605.1). Classification (NCBI taxonomy): domain Eukaryota; kingdom Metazoa; phylum Arthropoda; class Malacostraca; order Isopoda; family Armadillidiidae; genus Armadillidium; species Armadillidium nasatum. The sequence goes on from SEYY01000343.1 coordinate 21,612, forward strand.
AGGGGGCTAGATAGATATATGGATGGTTTAGGTATTATATAATATAACTTGACTAAGCCAAATTGGTGGGTATATATAAATTTTTAGATCAACAGATCAACCTATGACTAAGCCTAATGGCAGTTTTTTGTAGTGGGTGATGGTTCATTGAATATTGCATGTATAATTGGGCTTAGTTTTACTTTTATCTTTGCATGAATGAACTGATAACCAGGGATGGGATAGATCTAGTCTTTTGTGCATGTATTAGTATTGTTATTGTTTGTTTGGACTGGGACAGTCTCGATAGGCCCTTGTGGCTTCTGTCTCTACTTTCCAATGTTAAGGTTAAAATGGCAAATTATCCTTAAGGGGACAAATTTCAAAATTTCCAATTTTTTTTTAATTTTCAGCTGATTCTCCTGAAATTTTCAGTGTATATACCTTTTCCCAGTGAAAGTCCATTTCTAGTCCATTTATAATGGTTAAAAAGTTTTTATTGAAATTTGACCCTTTTCAAATGAATGGCAGGGCCAAGCCACTTTTTGGAATTATGTGAAATTTGGACTATATTTAGAATTTAATGGGCAATAAAAGATTCTAACAGACTTTAATCCCAGTTATAGAAAAAAATGTTCAGCCCAAAACTGACCAACTATCGAAAAGATATTTTTTTTTTTTTTTTTAAATCCACTTTTTCTGACAAAAAAAAAGTGTTTAAAAAAACTACAACTAAAACATTTCTTATATTTAGCAAGTGTATAGAAGAGATGGGGCTACAAATTCCTCTCTATAATTTATTCGATGTGATTCGTTGGCCTCTCAAAAATGGTCCATTTTTGACCAAATTTCAAAAATTCACAAAGTTAAGAGAGGCTATATCTCGCTTCAAACAATAGCATTAATAATGCACTAAATAAAAGTTGTAGCCCTGTCCATCCCTCTAAAGAAATAATATATAAAAAAAAAAAAAAAAAAAAAAAAAAAATATATATATATATATATATATATATATATATATATATATATATATATATATATATATATATATATATATATATATATATATATATATATATATATATATATATATATATATATATATATATATATATATTTATATATATACTGGCTAGAGTTTTTTTCAAAATCATATAAACATAGGAAAATAGAGACAGTAAGAAGCCACAAGGGTCTATAGAGACTGTCCAGTCTTTTGGTAATTGTAGCGTTCACTGTTCACAGTAGTGGATTTTTTTCGTACGAGACCAGGTTGCTGAAAATAACCTAACAAATTTAATAACATACCTACCCGTTGCTAGTTCGATTGGAACTACACGCATATAGTATAAGGATATTTACCGTGCTACACGCTGTACCGTGCTACGTGTACAAGTTGCCAACTATCTATATTTCTAATAATAATAATAATAATAATAATAATAATAATAATAATAATAATAATAATAATAATAATAATAATAATAATAATAATAATAATAATAATAATAATAATAATAATAATAATAATAATAATAATAATAATAATAATAATAATAATAATAATAATAATAAAGAATTCGTCCTTTTTTTCGTCAAATTATCGTTTTAAAAGAAATTCATCAAAATGGCTATGTGAATGTTTCGTATTGCCATATCTTGGAAGCACTGGCTCTTACATTACGCCACTTACTTATTTTTCTAGACGCAATATCAAAAATATGTTCCAACTAATGCAAGAAATTGGGGCTAAGATGATTCAGTTAAATTTTCAGCATGCTGACCGGTGATTTGACCCAGCTATTCATTTTTTTTCAACTTTTGGTCCAAATAACTTTCAAACACTTATTTATAGACTAGGAAAAAAACTTGAAATCAACTTAGAAGTCTTCGGGAAAAATGCATATACACTGAAATTTTTTATTTTTTTTTCATACAAATTATAAGAAAATTATGATTTTTTTCTTGTTTTTCAGTATTTTCTTTTTCTTTTCTGTTTATTTTGACCTCTCTTCTTCTGCTAGTGAATGCAAACTTATACCCCTATAACTCCCAAATATATTTACTAGAAAATCATTATATTTTAGATTTAATTAAATATTTTATATTTAATTAATAGATAGGTCTATGGTTTTTAAAGTATCAAAATACGCCCTAAACTTAAAAAAAATCTTTTGTAGAACTGCAACATTTACATGTTTTATGTCTCGTGTTTATACTCTTGAAAGCGATTCGATACTTGCCTATTTACCGTTGTCAATGTAAGTCACTTTGCCAGTTATGCTTAAAACATTTTAACTAAAATATACTCATCTAAACTTGAAGAAGTAGTCGAAAAGATAAGTATTTCCCCATTTAACTATTTTAAATTACTTATAGCAATATGGTAGTTATATATATTTTTAACCCTTAGGGTAGGAGTCTTTTGAGCTTTGTAAGAAAAGTTAGGACCCAACCTGACCTACTCAACCCTGATATCTTTTGTTTTGCTATTTGAATTAAATTGACTTATTTTGATTGTGTGGGTTGAGTTAGTGTATTAACTTGAATTGAATGTTTGACTAGACTTTTACTGTTTAACTGGTTCTTAGTTTTTGAGCAGAGTTTTGAGAGTTCTTGCTTGTTTGGGTTAAAGTTATGTTCCTACTAGGCTAAAATTTACATATTTTACTACTTTAAAAATTTATTTATGAGCTTATACAAGTAAGCCGAATATCCAAGTTAATTACTTTGGAAACTAAATAAATCCCCTAAGAATTCCCTTATATTATTTTACCAACTTGCAGAACATTATAAATGGTGAGTTTATTAATTTCTTTTTATTAATTGCAGGTTAATGTAATAGAATTAGGTTTATTCTTGGCAGAGGAGTAACAAATCTGCATTAATGTAAGTCATTAATGTAAGCGTTTTCAGGGGTTTCAGCGCCACAGAAATTCCCAACAATATATATATATATATATATATATATATATATATATATATATATATATATATATATATATATATATATATATATATATATATATATATATATATATATATATATATATATATATACGTTCTTTCTAAAGTTTTCGAATCTATATATGGCAGGAAGATGTGGAAACACCTAAATTCTTCTAATCTTATCTTTGATCGCCAGTATAGCTTTCGTAAGAAATGCTTTACTGGTAATCTTTCCATTCTTTCTGACTCTTGATCCTCCGCTCTTCGGGAATTCAGTGAGTCTTTCACTATGGCGCTAGATAAATCGAAGGGCTTTGATAGAGTATATGCATGGCACAAAGCTTTGATTTTTTTCCAAAGTTGTCTCTTTCGGAAACTACCTTTCTCTTAATTTGTGACTTCTCTCAGATTTCCTTTCTGGTCGTTTTATAGCAGCCGTTGTAGACGGCCACCGTTCTTCC
>SEYY01000343.1:30000-32500 GCA_009176605.1 Armadillidium nasatum
TAGAAATTTATTTAAAAAGTTATTCTTCTTTAATCAGATAAGAAAATCACCCAAAGAAAGATTCTCATTAATACTAATTTTTTTATACATATATATATATATATATATATATATATATATATATATATATATATATATATATATATATATATATATATATATATATATATATATATATATATATATATATATATATATATATATATATATATGAATTTTCTTTTGTCAATTTCATTGATCCTGAGCATCAATTCTTCATTCTTCAAATTTATTGTAGGATCCTTATTAGTCTTGTGATGACATAAAGAAAAGTTCTGATCCCCCCGACACTTATTGCATATCTGTGATAGTGAGTTCTATCAAAGTCCGATGTTTTCCCAATGACACATTTTATTTGGGGATTTTATATACTCCAGCTTATATGTCTATAGATTTTCTCCTTTGTGGTGAAGAATGCTCCTCAGTGTATTGGATACACTCAGCATTAACTTGACATCCCGAGGACAGAACGTTTGTACTCTACTTCTACTGCATGGGAATTTTAGTAAGTTTTAAATTTCAGTCTTCTGTGAATGTTTTGCATTATATTTATTTTAATTTTCTTACGGTACCCCAATTTTTTAAATAGGTTTTTCACATATAAAAATTCATCATCCAAACAATTGTGGACTACATTTCCTACAGGCTTTTAAAGACACTTTTTTCACTCCTCTCTTCGTTTCAATGGAAGGAGACGAAAACCAATTATATACCTGTTGATATGGCTGTCCTTTCTATAATTCTTGAAAGACAATTTTATTTATATGTCCCTATCTCAACAAAATATCCAAAAACTGGAAACTCGCCTCTCTTTTCACCTCTAATGTAAATTTTATTGACGGGACATTTGAATTCAGTATTCTCAAAATGTTTTCTACATAAGTATCTTGCTATGTAACTGCAAAAATGTCATCTACATATTTGTACCACACGACTGGCACAGCAAAAGTGGTGTCCAAATTCCTTTTCACATATAGATAGCTCCATAAACAAATTACTAAGCACCGGAAAGATCGGAGAGTTCATGCTCACACCCTTTTTCTGCCCATAAAACTCACCATCAAAAGGAAAATATACACTGGAGAGGTACAAGTCGATAAACTCGAAAAATGGTTCTTTCCTCAGAGCGAAAATAATTTCTTTCTACATATATCATTATTTAAGCCAAACCAAAGCCGTCTCTAGTGGAACTTTTGTGAATAACGATTTCACCTCAAAGCTCACCATTTTTTTCCTTTCAGTATCAACGTTCCTTATTTTATTAATAAAAATCTCCGAATCTTTTACATGAGTGCCCAAAATCTTACCCAGAAGAGCAGAGAAATATCGTGCAAGTCACATGGACAGCTTGTAAGTGATCGATTTAATATTGCTGATGATGGGTTGAAGGGACACATAGTCCTTATGTATCTTAGGGAGTTTATAAAAATACGGTAAACTTGGGGCATAAAGGATAAGCTGTTTAAGTAGTCCTGGTATTGAGTTCAGAATCCTGTTCAAATTGTTATTAAATTCTCTTTGACATTTTTTTAACGGTTTCTTTGTAAGGTTTCTTTATGTATCTTCATCATGTAATAGTAGTTGCAGTTTTTTATCATAATCCTCTCTATTCTAAAGAACAATTTTATTTCCCTTTGTCACCCTTTAATAGGATAAAGTCTTTTTCATTTTTTAATCTTCAATAAAAAACAATCAGGCGAATTTCTATAACTATTTTGCATCAGAATCTCTGCAAACTTTCCGAAAGACAAAATAAATTTAGAAAGGTAATGTGGATCTTGGTATTATGGAAGATTTCTTATTCAGAGATTTTTTATACAAAATTTCCCAACTCTGGTGAAGATTGGTAGACTCTTGGCCTTTGCTCACTATATAGGTATATATATATATATATATATATATATATATATATATATATATATATATATATATATATATATATATATATATATATATATATATATATATATATATATATATATATATATATATATATATATATATATATATATTAGGGATGGAGCGATACCAAAATTTTTACCGATACCGATACCGATACCTAAAAATTCCCCGAAGCCGATACCCGATACCCGATACCTAAAAATATGCCGATACCGATACTATATATTACCGATACTTACCGATACCGATACCGATATTTTACTCCTATACAAATTTTTTGCCGATACCGATACCGATACCAAAAAATAATGCCGATACCGGTATACCGATATGCCGATACTTGCCGATACCGATACCGATACTTCACTCCATCCCTATATATATATATATATATATATATATATATATATATATATATATATATATATATATATATATATATATATATATATATATATATATATATATATATATATATATATTCTTTCTTAATCCCTTGTTGAGCTTTAAAATTACATTCGACTATTAAAGTTTTTATTTTTATTTTAGCATTGAACAA
>SEYY01000343.1:35000-50000 GCA_009176605.1 Armadillidium nasatum
AGTTGGCTTTCAGTTCAACCTTTCAAATATGGAGTCAAGAAAATGATTCACAAAAATAAAGTATTTTTGTTTTATTATATATATTGTATCACAAATTATTTACTTAAATATTAAATGAATACACTAAATCACTTAAATATTAAATTTTATTATTAAAAAAAATTCAATAAATATATATATATATATATATATATATATATATATATATATATATATATATATATATATATATATATATATATATATATATATATATATATATATATATATATATATATATATATATATATATATATATATATATATATATATATATATATATATATATATATATAATATTGCAAATAAATTAAGGTCTAATTCCTTTCTATAGAATGTAAATAGAAAGGCTTAGTCTAATTTCTCAAATTTCTCTATTTCTTAGAGCGGAATTATAAAGGCTATTCAGAATTTGGAACACACTAGAGCGGAATTAAAGAGGAATTAGAACGGCGTTTATGGTTTTCGTCAATTATCTTTCTAATACCGTTCTATCAAAATATTTTTCCGAGCATGTTACATGCGCTCAAATGCCTTTCAAAGTTTTTGTTGAGAGGCAACGATTCGATTTTAAAATCTCTTTTGTCTTTGAACACAAACAAACGCACAGACCTACACACACACAAGCACATACACTTATATATATATATTATATATATATATATATATATATATATATATATATATATATATATATATATATATATATATATATATATATATATCTTGAAACGAACACACCGACGAAGATTCGAAACTCTTTCCTCTAAGCAATTTCCATTTTGCAACGCTCTACCTCTGAGCTACGCCGAAGAACCGTTTTAATACCAATAAAAATTTTGGGTTTAGTTTCAAATTTACTTTTATAATTAAATATTTAAACATTTTTATTATTATTATTATTATTATTATTTTTATTATTATTATTATTATTATTATTATTATTATGTAACAATAATAATATGATGATAATAATTATATAATAGTAATAATATAATAATATTTATATAATAATAATAATAATAAAATATATAATAATAATATAATAATATTATATAACAATAATAATATAATAACAATTATATAATAATAATTATGTAATTCTAATTATTATAATTATAATAATTATAATTATATATATAATAATTATAATTATAATGATAACAATTATAATTATATAATAATAATTATAATTATATGATAATAATTATAATTATAATTCTAATAATTATTGTATGATAATAATTATAATTATATAATAATAATCATAATTATATAATAATTATAATTATGATAATAATTATATTATAATTATATTAATTATATAATTATAATTATAATTATAATATATAATTGTAATAATGTATAATAATATTACAATAATATAATTACAATAATATAAATAATAAAAAAAAAAAAAAAAAAAAAAAAAAAAAAAAAAAAAAAAAAAAAAAAAAAAAAAAAAAATATTATATATATATATTATATATATATATATATATATATATATATATATATATATATATATATATATATATATATATATATATATATATATATATATATATATATATATATATATATATATATATATATATATATATATATATATATATATATATATATATATATATATATATATATATATATATATATATATATATATATATATATATATATATATATATATATATATATATATATAAGCGTGTGTGTTTGTGAATTAAAAAATAACATTAGTTTCAATTATATATTTTTTATATATTGAAACTTTAATATATTAACTATAATATTTATATATATAATATATATATATATATATATATATATATATATATATATATATATATATATATATATATATATATATATATATATATATATATATATATATATATATATATATATATATATATATATATATATATATATATAAGGATAATTATATTATTTTTTACTTAAGTTTTGTAAAATTCGTTTAATTAAAGTTTCGATATAAGAAATATCCTATGCAATTCCCATTGGTTCCTACAGGTATTATTCCTAAAAGGCCCTTTAGAAATAAAACTTATAGAAAAGAATGGGGAATTGCATAGGAAACTGAGGTAGGTAAAATTTCCTACAGGAATGTTTGGGTTCCTATAGGGACCAATAAAACCAATGAAAATTCCTTTGGGGCATTTTTTTTCTGGGGAGCACAAAACTACTTAAAATTTCAAGACGTAAAAAAAAAAAAAAAAAAAAAAAAAAATTCGTTGTTTCGATACTGAGGATGAAATATCGATATATCGGTTTTGAAAATATCAGCGATATTTTTCGATATTATCGTAAAAAAAAATATTTATATCGATATATATCGAAAAAATTTTCGACATTCCTACTCTGTACTTCTCAAGTTATCAACTCAAATGTCGATGGTTCCAATACTCTTCAGCAAGACTTTCAAATGATTTATAACGTCAAAAGTTAGTTTCTTAATTTCTTAGCAATAAGATGACGTAGCAATGTGAAGCAATGAAAGGATACTCACGTGATATTTGGTACACATAGTGCAGCGTTGCCATATGTGTAACTAATTTTTTACTTCTAATGGCAGGTGCTCGAGGGAATTGACCTCGCATTCCTCCACCATTGCGTCGCCCTCGTTCCACAAGGGGTGCCCTGATTTCGCACGAATTTTGTATTAATGCCGAAAACGCCAGGCTTGCCTGTTGTGGTGCCACCCTATTTCCAGCCACCTCTGTTTTGTGGAACTCTCTACCATCATCTATTTTCCTCCTGTATTTAATGTTCCTCTCTTCAAAACTTTCGTCTGTGTCCACCTGAGGTTGTGCGTTCGTTTCAGATCTGAGTAGGTTTTCTTCCTCTTCTTTATTTGTATATACCCCCTCCTTGAAAAGGGCTCTGTGGTGGTGGTGAACTGTAAAAAAAGTAAAATAAAATAAATAAAAATAGGGCTGTGTCCTGTTCTCACCATTGTTATGCAATTACCATATTTATTAATACTTGTTTATTATAATGCCTTTACTTTCTTTCAAACATTTTAATTATCCAATGTGTCCATCAATATATATATATATTATATATATATATATATATATATATATATATATATATATATATATATATATATATATATAATATATATTATATATATATATATATATATATATATATATATATATATATATATATATATATATATATATATATATATATATATATATATATATATATATATATATATATATATATATATATATATATATATATATATATATATATATATATATATATATATATATATATATATATATATATATATATATATATATATATATAATAAGATCACATAAATCGTGAAGTGAATTTTACAATATCAAGTCTGCTATTGGGGATTTGAACCCTGACCTCTAAGGTGGTAAGACAGAGTGTTTTCTCTATACCACGACGGAAGTACAAAAGGAAATTGAATTTTCTGTGGTTGAAGGAGATGGTAGGACCTGTTGCCCTGTATCCGAGTGAGGTTAGGGGTTCCTTTGAATTAGTCATCATGGCTGGTATTCATAAGCTTTCTCAATGCGATTTCCTTTTGTACTGTTGTTGTACAAATGTAACATGCTGTCTTACCAGCTTAGAGGTCAGGGTTCGAATCCCCAATAGCAGACCTTGATATATATATATATATATATATATATATATATATATATATATATATATATATATATATATATATATATATATATATATATATATATATATATATATATATATATATATAATTCTCCGGTAACTGAAAATTTATTTACATTTCTATTCAAGTCAATGTAAATAAACTAAAAGCAAATTAATCCATTTTTGATTCTTGATTTAAAAAGTCTTCTATTTGATAATTGTTCAAAAAGATTAATTTTTGTGTTGGACAAAAGCCTTGGAAGAGTTAATCTACTTTCGTATTCAAATAGTTTTCTTTTGAAAGTCATGAAAACGATTTAAATGAAATTTGATTGTTTCATTTGGAATTTGCCATTTAAGGAGTGCGTCCAATTCCAAAAAAAAAAAAAAAAAAAAATTTTTTTTAAATTTTCGACCGATTACCATGAAATTTGCAGGGTCTAGCATTTCAACGAGCTCAAAAAAATCGATTCTGTCGTTTTTCTGTATCTATAACGCTTTAAATGTTTTTTTTTTTTTTTTTAAATTTTTCCCCTTCTTTAAGTGGATGGTGGAGCCAAACTACTGGTCAAAATGACCTGAAAATTTCCCTGTATTTTCATCTTCTAATAAAGTTTTGTTTTCTGCTTTTTAGAAAAAAAAATTATATACCCTCCTCTGACCAACTGTTGAAATTTTTTTTTTTTAAATTTTTGAAAATATATCTTTCAGGACAAAAAAAAAAAAAAAAAACTACACCTACAACATTTTCCATTTTTGGTGGGTGTATAGAGGAGGGACAAGGCTACAATTTTCTCTCATACTTTATTTAAATCGAGTTCTCGATTGGAAATTACTAAAATTATAGAAAGAGTTATTGTCATTTCTTTAATCAACTTACGATGAACATTCTGCCGAAGAAATCAGTTTCTTCAACAGAGCCGATTACAATATTCCAGCTGTATTATTGGACATACATATTTAAAAGTGAGTTGAGTTTCGTTATATTTTTGATCAGATTGGTAATTCTTAAGATTAAATTGTTAATTTTTGGTTAACTTAATAATTACTGATTGTCAGACTCATCACTATAGATCAGCGGTTCCCAACCTGGGGTACTCCTGCTATCGATCGGGGATACACAAAAAAAATATATTTCTTAATTAAAAAAGAATGTAAAAGGAAAAAATTAATAGAATATAGATTATAGAATATCAAAAATATATATATATATATATATATATATATATATATATATATATATATATATATATATATATATATATATATATATATATATATATATATATATATATATATATATATGATTTGTGTGTGTGGCGAAGGTACTCGTAAATAAAAAAACATTATGAAGGGGTACGGAAGGAAAAAAGGTTGGGAACCGCTGCTATAGATGATTGGTGGGAATTACTTTTTTGATGTCGTTTAACAATTCGAAAGATCTAATGCTTCTAATGCTTCTATATATTATTATTATATATATATATATATATATATATATATATATATATATATATATATATATATATATATATATATATATATATATATATATATATATATATATATATATATATATATATATATATATATATATATATATATATATATATATATATATATATATATATATATATATATATATATATATATATATATATATATATATATATATATATATATATATATATATATATATATATATATATATATATATATATATATATATATATATATATATATATATATATATATATATATATATTAGATATAAAGTTATTAATACACACCACTATATAAATATTTAAGAAGTAATTTAACCCTGATTTGGACACGAATCTTTTCTTCAAAATTTAGATCATAAAGTGATTAAGAATAAAATACTAAAAAGTAAAAGAATTAAAACGAGAGTAACAAGAGCTAAAACCGAAGGAAAACATTATTACTATTAAAAAACCCGAGCTTTCGACTCCAACATCCGGGAGTCCTTATTCAAGGGAATCGAAAGAAAACTGTAGAAAAACAAATGTTTTAAAATAGAGACATATTTAGTTGGTTTATCAAATATGTGAAAAAGATACCTACTAATGATTTTATGTGTTCTTAAGTATATTTTTATATGTATTGTTTTTTAAAATGCTATTTAATAAATTGTCAATTGGAAAATCTCCCTTATCCCTGTTAATATTAGGTATATTTTTAATTAAAAATGATTCCAAAAACTTTCTATTATTTGTAGTAGAGCAAGGAATACACAAATTTATGGTTTTTGCATCTATATAATGGTTGTGATCCGATCTATGGATATGTAAGGCAGAGTTGGGGTCACAAGTGTTTAAGCTATATTGGTGTTGGTATTGTCTACGCTTTAAATCATTGGTTTCACCAAAGTATTTTTTATCACAGTCTCTACATTTTATACTATATACACCCATGTTTTTTTCATCATTTGCAACGAGATGGTTATTAAATTTCTTTTTTATTGTGTGTGGAATTGATTCTATTAGAGTAACATTATTGTTAAATAGTTTTTTTGTTATTGGGTCAATATTGAAAGGGACAACTAATTTATCCTTATTTTTGTAGTCTCTGTTACCAACACCAACACAATCATCACCAACACCACCTCCACCACCACCATCCCCATTGCCACCATCAACATCACCACCACAGAGTTTTTTAAATAGTAATAATGTTTTCCTTTGGTTTTAGCTCTTGTTACTCTCGTTTTAATTCTTTTACGTTTTAGTATTTTATTCTTAATCACTTTATGATCTAAATTTTGAAGAAAAGATTCGTGTCCAAATCAGGGTATATATATATATATATATATATATATATATATATATATATATATATATATATATATATATATATATATATATATATATATATATATATATATATATATATATATATATATATATATATATATATATATATATATATATATATATATATATATATATATATATATATATATATATATATATATATATATATATATATTATTTTATGTCTCCTCCGGTGGGCAAAGGCCAGGAGGCCTACCAAATTCCACCGGAGTTGGGAAAGGTCTATAATCATGGTCGATGGTGGCCGACGTGTCCAGATACACGGCGTTTGAAAGTATGCAAGTCAAAGGAAGTTGGGAAAACAGATAAAGGGAGTGTGTTCCAGACTTTACCAGTAGAGTATATGTAAGACTGAGCATAGCGGTTAAGTCTGGGGTCGGAGAGTTGGACAGAGAAAGGATGAGACTGTGTAGAAAGGCGTGTCGCACGAGCTCTTCTCAATGGAGGAGGTATGCGACGAGAGAGTTCAGAAGAGCAGTGTCCGTTGTAATAGCGATAGTAAAGAGAGAGTGACGCAACAATTCGACGGGCAGAAAGAGATTGAAGAGAGTTAGTAAGAGCAGGAGAGTTGATGAGACGAAATGCCCTTGACTCCACCTTTCTCTAAGAGAGCTGTATGTGTGGAACCACCCCAGATGTGCGAAGCATACTCCATACAGGGACGAACAACACCCCTATACAGAGCAAGCAACTGGGGTGGCGTGAAGAAATTCTGAAGGCGCCTCAGAACACCCAACCTCTTAGAAGCTTGTTTAGAAAGAGAAGTAATGTGATCTTTCCAAGAAAGATCACGAGAAAAAGAAACACCAAGAATATTAAGGACAGATGAAGGTTTGAGTTGTGTGTTTTCGAAGAAGATATCATAGTTGTGTGGAAGATTGTGTCGAGTAGAGAGATGGAGGAATTGAGTTTTTGAGGCATTGAAAACAACCATGTTTTCTCTGCCCCAATTTGAAATACGAGAAAGATCAGAGGTTAGTTGCTCCAAGGCTACCCTTCTCGAGTCTATCAACTGCTGTTGGGTGGGACGTTTTTCAAAATGGAAGGAATAATGAAGGGTGGAGTCATCAGCATAGGAGTGGATAGGAGATGAGGTAATAGAGAGAAGGTCATTAATGAAAAGTAGAAAAAGTGTTGGTGATAGGACAGAACCCTGAGGAACACCACTATTAATAGATTTAAAGGATGAACGGTGGCCGTCTACAACAGCTGCTATAGAACGACCGGAAAGGAAATTAGCGAGAAGATCACAGAGAGAAGGATAGATACCGAAAGAGGGAAGTTTAGAAATCAAAGCTTTGTGCCAGACTCTATCGAAGGCTTTCGATATGTCCAGCGCGACAGCAAAAGATTCACCGAAATGCCGAAGAGCGGAGGACCAAGAGTCAGAGAGAAGGGAAAGAAGATCACCAGTAGAGCGTTTCTTACGAAAGCCATACTGGCGATCAGAGATAAGATTAGAAGAATTGAGATGTTTCCAAATCTTCCTGTTAAGGATAGATTCGAAAACTTTAGAGAGAACGGAGGTTAAAGAAATAGGACGGATAGTTGGAGGGTTGAGAGGGGTCCCCCTTCTTCGGCACAGGTTGAATGAGCGCACGTTTCCAGCAAGAAGGGAAGGTTGAAGTAGAGAGACAAAGACGAAATAGTTTACCAAGGCAGGGTGCAAGCTCGGAAGCACAAGTTTTGAGAACCACAGGAGGAATACCATCAGGACCGTACGCCTTCTTAGTGTTAAGCTCAGAGAGAGCAGAAATGACATCTTTAGAAGAAATTCTAATTTTAGGCATAAATGAGTTAGAGGGGGTTGAAGGAGGAGGAATAGCTCCGGAATCGTCTAAGGTTGAATTAGAGGCAAAAGTTTGAGCAAAGAGTTCAGCTTTAGAAGAAGGTAAAACAGCAGTTGTGCCGTCGGAAGATACTAAAGGAGGGAAAGAGGAAGAAGCAAAGTTAGAGTTGACATTTTTTGCAAAATGCCAGAAAGAACGTGAAGAAGAGGAACCAGAAAGATTATTGCATTTTTTACGGAGAAAAGAGTTTTTAGTGTTACGAAGGATAGATTTTGCACGATTCCGGGATGAAATATAAGTAGCGTGAGTTTCTGGAGTTTGAAGACGACGGTAATCCCTGAAGGCAGCATCCCTGCGGCGGATAGCACGAGAACAAGCAGAGTTAAACCAAGGTTTGTTAGGTTTAGTAGAAGGGAAAGAATATGGAATGTACGCCTCCATGCCAGAGAGAATCACCTCGGTAATGCGTTCTGCACACTCCGAGGGACCCCTCCCACGGAAGCAATAATCATTCCACGGGAAATCAAAGAAGTACGACCGCAAGTCCGACCAGCTTGCGGCACCGAAGTGCCACAAGCGTTTCCTTTCCGTAGAAGGGGGTCTTTCTTGCGGAAGACTTGAAGAGATAGGACAAGGATACAGAGATAAGAAGATGATCGGATGAACCCAGAGGAGGAAAGAGTTTAACAGTATAAGGAGAAGGATTAGAAGTTAGGAAAAGGTCTAGAATGTTGGGTTCATCTCCAAGACGATCAGGGATACGAGTAGGGAGCTGCACCAACTGCTCAAGGTCGTTTTGGATAGCGAAAATGGAAGGCGACGTTCACCAGCTGTATCATGAGAACTAGAAGAAAGCCATTGGCGGTGGTGAACATTGAAATCACCTAATATGATGATTTCAGAGAAAGGAGAAGAAGAAGAGAATGTGCTCTATTTTGGAGTTTAAATAGTCGAAGAATTTTAGATAGTCAGTAGAATTAGGAGATAAATAAACAGAACAAATGAATTTAGTCGTAGAATTGGCAAGAGAGCCTAAGCCATAAGGTAGAAAATTCAGAAGACTCCAAATTAGAGACACGAGAACAAACGACATCGTTGCGCACATATGCGCAACAACCGCCTTTGGCTGAAAATTGAGGATAGAGACAGTAGGAGGAAACAGAATAGGGTTTGCTATCAGAACACTCAAACATCTGAGTTTCGGTCAAGAATAAGAGGTGAGGTCTAGAAGAAGAGAGGTGATGTTCAACAAAGTGGAAATTAGAGTGCAAGACCGCGAATGTTGCAGAAATTAATGAAAAAAATAGACCGTGCATCAGGACAAGATATATATATATATATATATATATATATATATATATATATATATATATATATATATATATATATATATATATATATATATATATATATATATATATATATATATATATATATATATATATATATATATATATATATATATATATATATATATATATATATATATATATATATATATATATATATATATATATATATATATATATATATATATATATATATATATATATATATATATATTTTGAACTGGATTCTGAGTCGCAGTGAGAGCTGTAAATTTATTAGCCCCTCCGCAGCTCTCATAGAAATACCCTCGAACTTCCAAAATATAAAATGTGGTATTTACTGCAAAGAATCTGTTGTTTTGATATCAATATCAACATATTTTCATCTCAATTATTGTTAAAATATTTTTTCAATTAAGAAGTGGTGATGTTGTAATTGAAAGAGATTATTTATTAGCATCGACTCCAACTGTACAAAAAAAAAGACTCATCCTTTTTTGACTTTTTGTTTTTGTACCGAAAAAAGTCTCTCATCTTTCAAGTGAATCTGATTTCTCTTTCGGTTCTGCGCAAAAAGATTAAGACTTTTATTTCCTGAATTATTTCTTTCTTGGGGAAAGAAATAAATTTCCCAAATGTAGAGTGAAATACATTTTAAAGAGAGGTTAATGTTTTTAAATTTTATTATTGCTTCTCCTATTTAATGGTTAAAATTGATTTTAATGCAGAAAAAATTACCTCTAAAAACACATCTGTTCACATTTTGCTACATTCCAGGGTGGGTGACCTGCGCCCTTCTTGTCCCATGAAATGGGACTTTCGGACTGAATTTTAATTTTTCATACAAATTATTTTATATGCAATATTATTTGCATTCTTACATAAAACTCCGAACTACGATGTTGTAATCTAAGTTTGGAAAACTACTTTTCCTTAAAAATAAAAAAAAGACAAAGATATTAAAATATGGTTACTTAACTCTTAATTAAAAAAAAAATAAAAACTTATATATATATATATATATATATATATATATATATATATATATATATATATATATATATATATATATATATATATATATATATATATATATATATATATATATATATATATATATATATATATATATAATTTTTTTAAATGCGGCCTTTTTAAATCACTGTTTACTTTAATGCTGCTATACGTCAAATAAAGGTTTCCCACTCCTGTGCTAAATCATTCACAAAAGGTTTCAAATAATTATTCTTCAATTTCAAGGGACAGTATGCTGTTAATCAATTATAATTAAATAAAAATGATCAAATAGTTTGTAAGTGATTTTTAATGAGTTAATCCATTAATATACTCATGACAGTTGAAAAAGATACCAGTCTTACTGCAAACTCTTTGAGGGAGGAATCCAAATGCAAAATTGAAAAATTTCTTTCAATTTTACATAAGAAGTGGTTGCGTATTCAATGAATAATACAACACTTCTAGTAAAGAAAATTGCGGTTTTTTTTTTTCAAAGTGGAAATTAGAATAAAAAACACAATTGTTGCAAATAAATAAGAAGGAGCGAAGGCCGTATACTAGGGCAAACCGGAGGGACAAACTTAGCGACATCTATCACACCACCACCAAATACCTTCATCACCTAATTAATAATAGGGGAAGGATAAGAAAAAGGATAGTTTTGAAGTCTTCTTAATTTTCTACCTTGTAGCTCATCCTTACTTGCCAATCTACTACAAAAATCACTTGTTCTTTTTATTTATCTCTTAATCAACTGACTATTCCATAGAAGAATTTTGGATTTGCTGTCCTGTTCTGGTGCACGGTCTTCTTTCTTCATTAATATCTGCAACATTCACCGTCTTTACTCTAATTTCCATTCCTCTTCTAGACTTCACTTTTTGTTCTTGGTCAAATCGTACTTAGTTCTCAATTACTGTCTCTATCCTCAATTTTCAACGATAGTCAGAAGCTGCGCATATGTTCACAACGATGTTGTCTGTTTTCAAGTTTGTAACTTGGAGTCATCTGAATTCTCTGTTCTGTGGCTTAGACTCTCTTGCCAATCTAAAATTAAATTCATCTGTTATGTCCATTTATCACCTAATTATACCGACTATCCTAAATTCTTCAACTAACTCCTAAACACTAAAATATAACACAATCTCTTGCCTTCTCCTTTTTCGAAAATCAAAATTCTTAGTAATTTTTGCTTTTACCACATCTAATAGCTTTCTTCGAATTCTAAAGAAATAGTTAATGAGCTCGCTCATCACTTCACTTCTCTTTCCAAAATAACCTTGAACAGATGACGCAGATTTTAGTCCGCATCCCTAATCGTATTGGAGATGATCGTTCAACCTGATCTATTCTTAATTTCTATTTCTTCTCCATTAATAGATTTAAAGGAAGAACCACAGAGAGAGACCACAGAGAGAGGGATAGATTCCGAAAGAGAGAAGTTTGGAAACCAAAGATTTGTGCCAGACTCTATCGAAAGCTTTCGATATGTCCAGCGCGACAGCAAAAGATTCACCGAAATGCCGAAGAGCAGAATACCAAAAGTCAGAGAGAAGAGAAAGGAGATCAATAGCTGAGCGTTTCTTATGAAAACCATACTGGCGATCAGAGATAAGATTAGAAGAATTGAGAGGCTTCCAAATCTTCCTGTTAAGGATTCGAAAACTTTAGAGAGCACGGAGTATAAAGAAATGGGACGGTAATTGGGAAGGGTCCCCCTTCTTCGGCACAGGCTGAATGAGCGCACTTTTCCAACAAGAAGACGAAGATTGAAGTAGAAAGACAAAGACGAAATAATTCACCAGGGCAGGGTGCAAACTCGGAAACATAAGTTTTGAGAACCTTAGGAAGGATGCCATTAGAACCGTACGACTTCTTAGTATTAAGCTCAGAGAGAGCAGAAATAATGTCTTTTGAAAAAAATTACAATTTTAGGCATAAATGAGTTTCAGGGGGTTGAAGGGGTCAGAGCAGCTCCGGAATAATTTAAGGTTGAATTAGAGGCAAAGGTTTGATCGAGAGTTCAGCTTTAGAGGAAGTCAAAACTGCAGTTGTACCGTCAGAAGATAATAGAGGAGGGAAAGAGGAAGAAACAAAGTTAGAGTTTACATTTCTTTGCAAAATGCCTGAAAGTGTGTGAGGAAGTTGAACCAGAAAGATTATTACATTTTAAACGGAGAAAAGAGTTTTTAATATTACGGAGAATAGATTTTGCACGATTGCGGGATGAAATATAAGTTGCATGAATTTCTGGAGTTTGAAGACGACGGTAGTCCCTGAAGGCAGCATCCCTGCGGCGGAAGCTTGAGAACAAGCAGAGTTAAGCCAAGGTTTGTTAGGTTTAGTAGAATGGAAAGAATATGGAATGTACGCCTCCATGCCAGAGAGAATCACCTGGGTTGTGCGCTCTGCACATTCAGAGAGATCCCTCCCACGGAAACAGTAATCATTCCATGGTAAATCAGAAAAGTACAACTGCAAGTCAGACCAGTTAGTGGCACCGAAATTCCAGAAACGTCTCTTTGCCGAAGGCTGGGGCCGTTCTTGCGGAAGATTTGAAGAGACAAGACAAGATACAGAGATAAGAAGGTGATCGGATGAACCCAGAGGAGGATGGAGTTTAACAATGTGAGGAGAAGGATAAGAAGGTAGGAAAAGACGAAGTATGTTGGGTTCATCGCCAAGGCAGTTAGGGATTTGGGTAGGGAGATGCAACAACTGCTCAAAGTTATTCTGGATAGAAAATTGGTAGGCAAGTTCACCAGCTGTATCATGAGAGCTAGATGAAAGCCATTGGCTGTGGTGAACATTGAAATCACCAAGAATGATGATTTCTGAGAAAGGAGAAGGAGAGAAAATGTGCTCTATTTTGGAGTTAAGATTGTGGAAGAATTTTGGATAGTCTGTAGAGTTAGGATATAAGTAGACAGAACATATAAATTTAGTTGAAGAATTGTAAGAAAGTTTAAGCCATAAAGTAGAGTATTCAGAAGACTCCTAATTAGAGACACGATAACAAACAACATCGTTGCGCACATATGCACAGCGACCGCCTTTGGCTGAAAATTGAGTAAAGAGACAGTAGGAGGAAACAGAATAGGGTTTGCTATCAGAAAGCTCAAACATCTGAGTTTCGGTCAAGAACAAGAGGTGAGGTCTAGAAGAAGAGAGGTGGTGTTCAACAAAGTGGAAATTGGAGTGTAGACAGCGAATGTTGCAGAAGTTGATGAAAAAGCAACACCGTGCACCAGGGCAAGTCAGCATAGAGGTCTTGGTGGTACCAACCACATCACTGGAGGCACCAACTCCCAATTGGTGATGGGGAAGGGATGGATGAGGAGTATTCTTTGGATGTCGCCCATATATATATATATATATATATATATATATATATATATATATATATATATATATATATATATATATATATATATATATATATATATATATATATATATATATATATATATATATATATATATATATATATATATATATATATATATATATATATATATATATATATATATATATATATATATATATATATATATATATATATATATATATATATATATATATATATATATATATTCTCAAGGTGAAATAAAAAAATGTAAACACAAATTATTGGATTTTAATTCATATTTAATGTTATTGATTTATTTATTATTAGTTCTGTTGAAGTCGTAAATTTTGTATGTTTGGATGTTGAACAAAGAAACATTTTAGAATACGTGTCCTCTAAATACTATTTTTATTTTGTAAATGATTCTCATTAATAATATATTAACGTTAGCAATCTAACAATATAATATATTAACTCGCCTACCAATATATATACTGTATATGTTAACTTTAAATAATGCAGTTCTTGGAACAGAATTTGACTACAAAGTAGTCGAATTTTTAAATGTTTAATATTTAAATAACTTTAAAATTTTTGGAAATATTATAGTTTACCTTGTTTTTTGATGAAGTTAGTGTTAAATGTTAGTTTAGATTTTAGAATGACGCAAACAGACGACGATCTCTTCTTCCTTTAAATGAAAAACAAGAGATGATAAAAATATTAGTCTAGCTTTGTCAACTGGAAGTACTTTAGTCAAATTCGAACTAAATGTTTTCTTGCATAATATTGTACAACAGGTCTGAACTAGTTACAAGTGTACAAAAGTGCATCAAGAAATCTTTTCAAAAGAAGAAGCATATGAGTGTTTTTATATATATATATATATATATATATATATATATATATATATATATATATATATATATATATATATATATATATAT
>SEYY01000343.1:55000-80000 GCA_009176605.1 Armadillidium nasatum
CACAACTTTGGAAATTAAACGTAAAACTTTTACTAAATCAAAGGCTGATATTACATTCCTAAATAAAAATAATAATAATTTAATAATAATAATAATAATAATAATAATAATAATAATAATAATAATAATAATAATAATAATAATAATAATAATAAAAATAATAATAATTATAATAATAATATTAATAATAATAATAATAATAATAATAATAATAATAATAATAATATGCAAATAATGTGCTAAAAAGAGGACAAGGCAAATGCTTTTTTAAGAGTTATCTTCAGAATTTTTGCAATTTATATTTAAAGAACTTTAATTATAATAAAAAGTTAAATAAAACTGAATGATAGTAAAAAGGTATATATATAATATATATATATATAATATATATATATATATATATATATATATATATATATATATATATATATATATATATATATATATATATATATATATATTATATATATATATATATATATATATATATATATATATATATATATATATATATATATATATATATATATATATATTTTTATGGTATGGAGCATGGCTTTCATTTCTCATTAAAAGATCTCTCTCTCTCTCTCTCTCTCTCTCTCTCTCTCTCTCTCTCTCTCTCTCTCTCTCTCTCTCTCTCTCTCTCTCTCTCTCTCTCTCTCTCTCTCTCTCTCTCTCTCTCTCTCTCTCTCTATAAATCCCCTTTTATTCCTTACTAAGCTTATTTTCTTGAGACTTCGATATTAAACTATCTTCGGTTTCTGCTTCATTTCTCTGTCCTCAATTTTCAGCATATTTTGTGCATTTATGAACGCATTCATTTTCTTAGTTGTTCGTGTTTCTAATTTGGAGTCTTCTTGAATTTTTCACCTTATAGATTAAGCTCTCTTGAAAATTTATGATTAAATTCATCAATTTTTTTTATTAATCTAAAGCTAATAATTATCATCAACACAATGACTATCTAAACTCCAAATAGGAGCATATTTTATCTTTTTTTTCTCAGAAATTACCACTATGGGCAATTTCAATGTTCACCATCATCAATAGTTTTCTATAGCTCTCTAAATATAGTTAGTGAACTTGCCTTTCATTTCCCGAATCAGAACAATCTTGAACAGTTGGCGTAACTCCCTTTCACTATCCTTGATTGTCTTGGAGGTGAGTTCAACATATCTGACATTCTAATGCTTCTAATACTGTTAAATTTTTTCCTCATCCGTGTTCTTTCGACAGCTTTCTTATATTTGTACCATATTCTATCTTCAAGTCTTCCGCAGAAAGACCCCGCCTTTGGAAAGGAGACGCCATTTGACACTTTGATGCAACAAAGTAGTCGGACTTGCTTCCGTACCTCTTTGATTTCCCTTGAAATGATTATTTCTTTTGGTTGGAAAAGTCCATCGAAGTGAACAGAGCACAAAATGGAGGTCATTCTTTCGGACATGGAGGAATACTTTCCATTTTATTTCCTTTCACCTAAAGCTTATTAATAAACCTGGATTTAACTCTACTTTTTCCATTTCTATTCGTCTCGGGAACACTCCCTCCAGGGATGAGCGTCATTTTTAAACTTAAACTTAAGTTTCATGTTTCTTTAATTTCAACATGGAATAGTGAAAAGTTTTTTTTTTTTTTTTTTTTTTTTTTTACAAAACGATAAAAACTTTTTAAACCGTAGAAAATCCAAATATCTTTTTGGTTTCTCTTCTTTTTGCTCTTTCTGGCACTTTTCAAAAATGCTTACTCCAATTTTAAATTTTCCTCTTAATTTCGTCTTGAGTCTTCTTACGGAAATTAATCTCTAACTTCTTCTAAACCTGAAGTCTTCGCTCAAACATTTCCTTAAATTCTATTTTAGACGATTCCGAAGCCATTTCTCTTTTTTACGCGTCAATGTGTAAAATTAATCATTTTAGGAAAAAATACGATTTTTTTTTTCTCTTCGAGTTTTATATTTTTATGTAATCATACGGTTCTTATGGTATGCTACCTGTGGTTTTAAAATTTGTACTTCTGAGCTTGCATCCTACCTTGGTTAACAATTCCGATTATGGCTATCGACTTTGATCGTTACATCTTGGCTGGAAGGTTATGCTCATTCAACCTGTGGCAAAAAAGGAAACCCTTCTCAACCTTTTAACCATGGCATTAGAATTGAAAAAATATAATATCTTCTAATCTTATCACTGATCTTCAGAATGGTTTCCATAGGTAGCGTTCGGCTGGCAATCTTATTTAGAAAGTCTTCCATGTTTCTTCATGGAGCTGAATTTCTTGCTCTTGTAATTGTAAGTTCTCCTCTATTTCCCTCTTCTAATTCTTCTCATTATTCTTGCTCTTCTTTCATCTAATATATATATATATATATATATATATATATATATATATATATATATATATATATATATATATATATATATATATATATATATATATATATATATATATATATATATATATATATATATATATATATATATATATATATATATATATATATATATATATATATATAATATATATATATATATATATATATATATATATATATATATATATATATATATATATATATATATATATATATATATATATATATATATATATATATATATATATATATATATATATATATATATATATATATATATATATACGTCTTAGAATAATGAACTTGCAAATACAATGTATAAAATAGCGGCAAATGAAACCATTGACAGAAAAAGAAACATGGTAAGTTTATGAAGTTTTTCTTTAAATTTTAATTTACGGATTCATTATTATTATTTCTTATGTTATAGATTTTTTTGCTTTATAATCACCTTTTATTTTCATAAAAATCTTTGACTTGACAAATCATTGCAAAATCAATACAAATTATAAGTTTTATTTTATTTATGTATTTATTTAAACAGATATCACATGTTCATTAATTTTAATATATTTAAAGTGTTCATTTATTTTTCTTCTTTTTCTTTTAGATTTATGGGATTTGCCATCTGCTGGAAAGGTTTCCAAAAATTAGCTTTTTCGGTTTCTTTACTGTTGGGCGCCATTGTATATTGCCGGTCAGAATTTTCTTTCTATGGCAGCTTTTTTATTATTATTATTATTATTATTATTATTATTATTATTATTATTATTATTATTATTATTATTATTATTATTATTATTATTATTATTATTATTATTATTATTATTATTATTATTATTATTATTATTATTATTATTATTATTATTATTATTATTATTATTATTATTATTATTATTATTATTATTATTATTATTATTATTATTATTATTATTATTATTATTATTATTATTATTATTATTATTATTATTATTATTATTATTATTATTATTATTATTATTATTATTATTATTATTTATTATTATTATTATTATTATTATTATTATTATTATTATTATTATTATTATTATTATTATTATTATTATTATTATTATTATTATTATTATTATTATTATTATTATTATTATTATTATTATTATTATTATTATTATTATTATTATTATTATTATTATTATTAAACGAATCTTTATTGCTGCTTAACGACCATTTAAGTAATGAATTTTTTTTCCCTATTTCAGATACTAAGCAGTTTTCTAACTTTCCTGATTGTTGGATTTCAGTTCAGTGTTTCAAATAAATCTTGAAAAGATTCAGAGTTTATTTACTTCACTTACATATTAAATAAATATCATGAAATATAAAAACATTAAAATTAATTTTATTTTGATTTTGTTTATTATTTATTTATTGTATAGTAAATATGTCTACATAGTTAATATTTTAATTCTTGTTACCATGAGAAATTAATTTAACTGTTTCCCTAAACTTATGTTTAAAAATAAAATGAATTTATTAACAAATTAAACTTATTAAGATGAAAAGAGAATAAAAATAATTTTCCTTAATTAAATTCTTTGCACTCTTTTTATTATGCCGATTGGCCGCAAGGAAAAATGATAAAAACCAAAGTAAAATTTTGTTATAAAAATCTGAAAATTGTTTCTTTGTGAGATCAATGACGTTGACATGATTTCAAACTGCTTCAGACTGTGATTAATCAATCGATGTAAACGTAGCAACGTTTTTTCGGTAGAGAGAGATTTGATAGAAGCTCTTCCCATCATAGTCGTCTTTCTTCATTTATTTGAATTTGAAGAGGAACAACCTACGTATTAATTTAAAGCAAGCAAATCTGCTTTTTTTATTTCATTATTTTTTTTAAGTCTTTACTTTGTAAAGACTTTTAGAAAAGATTTAAAAATACTAGGAAGTTTTAATTAACCTTATCAAGAGTTATGGAAAATAAACAAGACTTAAACTACCTAGTTAAGATTTCTTTTCAACGTTTAACTCTTTTTATGCTTTTATTCGGAAGAAATTCGAGTACATATATATTATAGGGGGAGGACGTAGAGCCGAATGAAATTACCCCTCATTGGGCTTCCTATTCGCGTTTCACTTTCTCAGAGAATCTCTAGTGTAACCTCGTCTCACATTGGAGTGTCTATTCTCCAACTTTTCCTTCCCGCGACTCCCTTCTCACATTCCCACGAATTTACAAGTGCTTACTCTTACATTAGTTTTAAAATAAAAACAAAATAACGAAACATAAAGCTGCCTCGGAGATGCTTCGAGGGGGGCATCCAAAGAATGCCCCTCATCCACTTCTTCCCCATCACCCCTTGGGAGTTGGTGGCCTCCGATGATGGGGTTGGTGCCACCAAGACCTCTATGCCGACTTGCATTGGTGCACGATCTTCCTTTTTCATTAACTTTTGCCACACTTTCAGTCTCTTTACTAATTTCCACTTTGTCGAACACCACCTCTCTTCTTCTAGACCTCATTTCTTATTCTTAACTGAAACTCAGGTGTTTGAGTGCTTTGAAAGCAATCCATACTCTGTTTCCTCCTACTGTCTCTATCCTTAATTTTCAGATAAAAGCGGTTGTTGCGCATATGTGCACAACGATGTTGTATATTCTCCTGTCTCTAATTTGGAGTCTTCTGAATTCTTTACTTTACGGCTTAAACTTCCTTGCAATTCTACAGTATTGTAGCATATATATATATATATATATATATATATATATATATATATATATATATATATATATATATATATATATATATATATATATATATATATATATATATATATATATATATATAGTGAGTGCACTGGCAAAATTGACCAATTCAGTTTTTCAGGTTTATGTTAAATTGCAATTTAAAGTTCAAGTAGTATGAAAAATGAGGATTTAAAATTTCCTTCATATTTATTGTAACGTTTTTTTTCTTTCTTGTTTATTTTATTAAATCCTGATTTTTCGTGAGAATTATAACTTCAAATTGTAATTTAGCACAAACTTGGAAAATTGACTTCGTCAATTTTGCCAGTACACACACGATATATATATATATATATATATATATATATATATATATATATATATATATATATATATATATATATATATATATATATATATATATATATATATATATATATATATATATATATATATATATATATATATATATATATATATATATATATATATTATACACAACACCATATCCCTCATGATGCAGGGTGGTGTCGACTGCAGAAAGGAAAAATCCTTTAAACGTACTTGGGAAAAGAGAAAACTGATTAAAAGCATTCTCAGCCTCTAGAACCATGCGATGAACTAATCTTTATGATCCAACCACAGCCTAATATATCCAACCTTGTCGCCCAATCCAAACTCGTGTTTTTAAATTTAATTAATATTCTTAATATTAATATTGAATTTTCCATTTAAGTCGAAAGTATGTTATCTGAATGTTTTGTTGCTCCGCAACAGATTTTGAAAAATAATTTAATTGAGATTCATTTAATTTTGTTTTTGGAAAATATCGATATTTTAAGTATAATTCAAATTTAAAATAAATCTGTTATTATTTTCAAGTTGTTCGGAAAATAATTTTCTTTTCAATACAGTTCCATTGTATAAGGCGTGATAGTTCTTAAGCATTCTCTAAACAATCTTTCCAATTTTCAGAATAGATTGTGAAGGTTGCTGTCTTTTCTTCTCTTATCCTCTCATCTCTCATCTTATCTCTTCTCCTCTTCTCTTCTCTTCTCTTCTCTAACCTTCCGTCTGATGCTTCTTTTTTCTTATTATATATATATATATATATATATATATATATATATATATATATATATATATATATATATATATATATATATATATATATATATATATATATATATATATATATATAATATATATATTAAAATTATGAAAGAGAACTAAAAAAACTCGCACTCTGTTATTAATAAATAATAATTTTTAGATTTTTAGTTGCAAAATTAATAAATATTGTTCTACCTATTCCTGTCAATTATTTTATTCTATTACTTGAAATGTGTTTAAAACAAAATGTATTTTCGTTTAACAACAAATTTTATAGACAAATTTTTGGTGCTGGCATGGGCATCAGTCTCTGTTCAATCGTAGCCAACACATATTTGGAATTTTTCGAGACATTGCTATTGCCAAACATTCCTTCTTTTCACTCCATTTTTTCTTGGTATAGATACGTAGACGACGTAATTGCAGTTATTTCCAATGATTTTCCCGCAGTTGACTTGTCTCTCAAATGAACAATTTAATCCCTTCTATAAAATTTACATATGGATGTCAAAACAATACTTGTATTTCATTTTTGGATTTAAATATTTTACTAAATAACACAGCACTTGCATTCAAAATATTCAGAAAACCAACCTCCAAAAACTAACTTTTACAAACCTTTTCCGATCACCCTGACTATATCAAAAAGAAGATAATTTTCTCTTCATTCTCTCTCTCTCTCTCTCTCTCTCTCTCTCTCTCTCTCTCTCTCTCTCATTGTCTCTCTCTCTCTCTCTCTCTCTCTCTCTCTCTCTCGCTTTTACTCACAGACCCTAATCTTGTAAACGATGAAAAAGCATTTGTTATCCAATCATTCCTTGACGTAGGATATCCACATGACTATATCCAGGCGCAATACCGAAGAGCATGTCTCTACTTCTATAATAATTATACTCCTTCTGCTCATGACCGGCCCAAAATATAATTATACTTCCCTATGCAAGATCATTACTAAGCTTGAAATTTCGTTAAAAAACATTCTTAATATTAACCTTATTTTCACATTCCCAGACACTTTGCATTCAAATCTGATTAGAAACAATTTATGCAATATAATACGAGCAGGAGGTATTTATAAAGTTCTGTGGTACTTATCAAAAGTCCTATATTGATGAGACTTTAAAGACATTGCAATTTCGCATTTCACAACATAAAACTGATGTTCAGAGACAAAATCTGAGTAATATCCCCTTTTTGCACATTACTGAAAATCAAAATATCAACTAGAACAGTGCTTGTTTTATACATTTGTCTAAAAATAAAAATATCCTAAGATTGGTTGAATCATTTTTTATAAAAAACAGTGACAATTTTAATTTTTCCACTGTTTTTTTTGAGTTGGAGGACTTTATTTTTAATTTTCAAGACACTTCTGTGATCAACATCCTTAAACTATGCGTCCTTTTTTTATATAACTTTTTTATTATTTTTTATTTACTTTTTAATGAATTTTCTATTGTTGTTATTTTTGTTTTTCCTTTTTAAGCATAGATTCGTACATTTTTATATATTTCTGTGAATTTGTTATATATATATATATATATATATATATATATATATATATATATATATATATATATATATATATATATATATATATATATATATATATATATATATATATATATATATATATATATATATATATATATATATATATATATATATATATATGTGTGTGTGTGTGTGTGTGTGTGCGCGCGTGTGTTTTCATTTGTTCATATGTTCCTTTGTTCACGTGTTTTTATTACTTCTGCGTCTTCGCCTTTTGCTTTTTATTCATTTTCTTGTTGTGCTTTCGTCCCTTTATAAGAAAATGCTTACGCTAATTAGGCTCCTTTCTTAACCTTTCTTTTTAATCGCATCTCATGAGAAGGATAGTTTATGACTTCAAATATGTATTTTTTGTATATATATATATATATATATATATATATATATATATATATATATATATATATATATATATATATATATATATATATATATATATATATATATATATATATATATATATATATATATATATATATAATCCGTAACTTATTATAAATACAAACAATGTATTGAAATTTAAATTCTTCGTTTAAAATGTTATCGATTTCATGATGATGTATTGAATCAATTTGGTGAAAAAGTTTCTTAACTGTTTGAGAGTAGGAAGAAGTAAACAGAGTTTTAAAGTCTCGTTCAGTTTGTTAAAATATTTACTTTTTTAATATTATTTTATTAATAAAGAGTTATAGGAATCATTAATTTATTTATATTTTAATTATTCGATTGAAAACAATGAAGGCGAATACAAATATTATCTTCAAACCTCTTCATATTATATTTTTCTTCTTTTTTGTACTCAAAGAGTTACGCGACGAGGAAACGGAAGTGCACAGCACTTTTTTATTATTATTATTATTATTATTATTATTATTATTATTATTATTATTATTATTATTATTATTATTATTTTATAACTGACAGTACTGCGCTGTATCGATGTGATGATTAAGCCTGGTTTAAAATAACAATGCGCATTGAAATTGGATATATATATATATATAATATATATATATATATATATATATATATATATATATATATATATATATATATATATATATATATATATATATATATATATATATATATATATATATATATATATATATATATATATATATATATATATATATATATATATATATATATATATATATATATATAATATATATATATATATATATATATATATATATATATATATATATATATATATATATATATATATATATATATATATATATATATATATATATATATATATATATATATATATATATATATATATATATATATATATATATATATAGACCTTGAAAATATCTAAAGGAATTCTAAAATCAGTTAATAGGAAGCAATATTCGTGGAGAAAACACTGATAATAATAATCTAAAGCTTGATTGAATATAAATTTAATTTATAAAACTATTAAGATATGAGAAAAGACTTTCATATTGGACTAAGTTTAAGCATATTTGTCGCTTCTTTATTTGGTGTCAGGTGTTATTTCTTTAGAGGAAAAAAATGGAAATGGATGAATCAAATTCAAAGTATTTATCAAATATGTGATTTTGATTACAGCAGTTGTCTTTTATCCATTTATTCTTGCAAGTACTCTTATTGTTAATGATGGAAATCACGATTCTCTTCCTTCGTATCCGTTTGCAAAAGTTATTTACGCTTCGGTTACGATTTTGAGTCGTTTTATTTGGTATTCTTCACTTATATTTACAACAATTCATACAAGGCTTTATTCTGAAATTTTAACAACGTCCTTAAAGAAACTTAAAATTTTAAGCTCAAACTTTTGTAAGGAGAAAAAAGAAAATTATTTTATTCTTATGGCTTCAATTCTGCTGATCCTAATCTACACTGTCAAACTTATTGGAATTATTCATAGAGACCCACAAATTCACGACTGCTCAACATTTATCACACACTTTTTTGTTTCATATGGGCATTTCATTTCCTATAGTGTATTGTTGCTTTTTCTTCTCTGTTGTGGATAAATTATCATCGGTAGCTGAAGACCTGAAAAATGATTCCTTTTGCTTCACAAGTAGCCCACTCGATTTGCAAATGTCCAAGAATTTAAAACTCTCTCAAAGGAAAATGAATTTGAATATAAATTTTTTCAAAAAAAGCTTCATGAAATATTACATCATTACAGAAAACCTTTTAGAATATTTTCAAGTTTCCATTTCACTGATAGTTCTCAATAACCTCACTTATATCTTAGCTAAAGGAGCGAAAATGGCAACTGTCTCCGATTTCCACATTAATGGCATCTTCGCCATTACAATAAACTCATATAATCTATTTTTAATTTTCTTTCTTGCGGATATTTTACAACTAAAGGTAAGTAGAATAGAGTTTGTTGAAAAAATATGAATAAAAGTGAATTTTTACTTTTTATTTTATTTTTTATTTTTTTTTTTGTCTCACACTTATTTTAATTTAGTAATTGTGTAAGTTTTGATCAAAATATTTTGCAAATCAAGATTCCATTTTTGTTCATTATCAACGAAAGTTTGACTTTTATTACTAACATATCAATTTACATTTTCTTTATTTCTCTTTCAATATTTATAGAATTATCTCAGAGGATTGGTTTATTATTATGATTATTATATTATATTATTATATATATATATATATATATATATATATATATATATATATATATATATATATATATATATATATATATATATATATATATATATATATATATATATATATATATCCTCTAATGAAGAAAGGCTCAGAGATCTACAAAAATTTCCACCAGAGTTGGAAGAATGTCAGAATCGTCGTCGCTTAATGGCCGATATGTCTTGATATACGGCGTTTGAAGGTAAAAAAGCTCAAAGGAAATTGGGAAAATAGATAAAGGGAATGTGTTTCAGACTTTACCAGTTGAGTACATGTAAGAGTGAGCAGAGCGATTAAGTTTGGGGTCAGCGAGTGGACAGAGAAAGGATGAGACTGTGTAGAAAGGCGTGTCACACTAGCTCTTATCAGTGGAGGAGGTATGCAACTGAAGAGTTCAGATGAGCAGTGTCCGTTGTAATAGCGATAGTATAAAGAGAGTGACGCAACAATTCGACGCAGAAAGAGACTGGAGAAAATTATTGACAGCAGAAGAGTTGATAAGGCGAAAAGCTGTAGATTCCACCTTCTCAAGGAAAGATGTATGAGTGGAACCACCCCATGTGTGTAATACATTCTCCATACAGGGGTAAACAACACCCCTATGAAAACAAGCAACTGGGGTGGCGTGAAGAAATTATCAAAGTGTCCAGAACACCAAACTTCTTAGAAGCTCGTTTGGAAAGAAATGTAATGTGACCCTTCCAAGAAAGATCATGAGAAAAAGAAACACGAGTATATCAAGTATAGACGAAGTTTTGAGTTGTGTGTTTTCGAAGAAGATACCATAGTTGTGTGGAAGGTTATGTCGAGTAGAGAGATTTAGAAATGGAGTTTTTGAGGCATTGAAAACGATCATGTTTTTTCTGCCCCAACTTGAAATACGAGAAAGATCAGTGTCAGATACTCGGGACGTCTTTCAAACTGAAAGGAGTTATGAAGGGTGAAGTCATCTGCATAAGAGTGGATAGGTTATGAACTGAAACCATCCTAGATGTGTGAGGCGTACTCAGTAGGGACGAACAACGATCATAAAGAGAATGCAACTGGGATGTCATGGAATAATTTTAAAGGAATCTCAGAACACCCAAGCTCTTATAAGTTTATTGAAAAAGAGAAGTAAGTAATGTGATCTTTTCAAGAAAAATGACGAGAAAAAGAAATACCGAGAATATTATGAACAAACGAAGGGCTGAGTTATTTGTTTTCTGTGAAGATGTCAAACTTGGGCGGCAAGCTGTGTCGAGTAGTGAGATTTAGAAACTGAGTTTTTGATGCATTGAAAAAGATAATGTTTATTCTGCCCCAATGTGAAATGAGAGAAAGATCAGAGGTTAGTTACTCCAAGGCCATCATCCTAGCGCCAATTAACTGCTTGTGGAAGGAGCTCCTTTAAGCTGAAAGGAGTAAGGAAGGGTGGAGTGAATGTAAAAGGAGTGGATAGGTGACGAAGTAATGGAGAAGTCATTAACGAAATGAATTTAGGATAGGACAGATCCCTGAGAAGGGATGCACGCCTCCAAGCATATCTGAGGTAGCTTTATACGAAACACGAGTATATCAATAAACTTATCCTTATATATATATATATATATATATATATATATATATATATATATATATATATATATATATATATATATATATATATATATATATATATATATATATATATATATATATATATATCTTACTAGATTCAAGACACTTGTAAATACTTTGTTCAAAATAGCTGCTGAAGAAAGTAAAGACTGCAAAAAAAATATGGCAAGTTTTTGGGACAAATTTATTTATGTAAATGATTTTTTTTTCATTGTGAGGATTTTCATTTTGTAACTACCACTTAGTTTTTCGAAATAACTTTAATTTTGTGCTAATCTTTTGCATATTCAAAAATAATATCACATTAAAGCCTGTGCAAAGTTTTTAAACTTTATAAAAAATATTAATAGAAAGAAAAATCATGTATTTGTTGATTTAGTAATTATATATAATATATATATATATATATATATATATATATATATATATATATATATATATATATATATATATATATATATATATATATATATATATATATATATATATATATATTAATAGATTTATTTTTTTTTTGAAAATTGTTGTAGATTTATGGAATTTGCCATCTGCTGGAAAGGTTTCCAAAAATCAGTTTTTTCGGTTTCTTCACTGTTGGGCGTCATTGCTTATTACCGGTCAGAATTTTTCTTATTGCATTATTATTATTATTATTATTATTATTATTATTATTATTATTATTATTATTATTATTATTATTATTATTATTATTATATATATTATCATTATTATTCATTATTATCATTATTATTATTATTATTATTATTATTATTATTATTATTATTATTATTATTATTATTATTATTATTATTATTATTTTTATTATTATTATTATTATTATTATCCACTTGTATTATGCCAAACATGTGAAATAATGTCGAAAATATTGTATTCAATTGTACATTTGAAGTCAAATTATGCAGTTACCTAAAACATAATTGAAGCGCCATGATTTTATTCTCCAAAATTGAGATCTAAAATTTATTTTCAGAAATAAACATTATAAGCTTTCGAACTTAAAAGAAAATGTTTTTCGAAAATAATAATAATAAAAAATTTAAATAAAAAGCTGCCAAGACAAAGGGATTATTTTAATCTTTGACCAAACCTCAAATATTTTTAAGTAAGATTTTATTATTGCTTAATCAACTTTTACTAATAAGCATTTTTTATTTTTTTTAATTTCAGATTCTGAGCAGTTTCATAACGTTTCTCATTGTTGGATTTCAGTTCAGTGTTTCAAATACTTCAGGAAACAATTGAATTATTAACTTCATTTAAATATTAAACGAACACTTTGTACATTTTCCTTATTTCGAAACAAAACCGAGATTTTTTTTTCCTTTTTTTTTTTCTTAAAGTTTTTCCATAGTCTTGAACGAACCAACATCACATTCACAACTGAAGAAGAATCAGAGCACACACTTCTGTTTATTTGCATCTCATTCATTATTAGCAAACATGGCAATTCATACACTTATTTTCCTATTTTCTCCCTAACTCTGCTGGAAATTTTAGTAATTCTCTAGCCTTTGCCCACTAGAGGTGAAACTATATATATATATATATATATATATATATATATATATATATATATATATATATATATATATAATATATATATATATATATATATATATATATATATATATATATATATATATATATATATATATATATATATATATATATATATATATATATATATATATATATATATATATATATATATATATATATATATATATATATATATATATATATATATATATATATATAACATAATAATAATGACCATTAGTTGCACGAATTGTGACGAAAAATATTTTGTTGAAACAAATGATTTTAAAAGACGAATTGTATTGTATATATATATATATATATATATATATATATATATATATATATATATATATATATATATATATATATATATATATATATATATATATATATATATATATATATATATATATATATATATATATAATATATATATATATAATCATAATAATAATAATAACCATTAGTTGCACGAATTGTGACAAAAAGTATTTTGGTGAAATAAATGATTTTAAAACACGAATTGTATTTTTTAGATTTGGAGACTAACTTTGCATTGCAATAACATAGAGAGGAGAATCATCATATAATTGATTTGAACTCTGGAAAATTTTTAGTTTCTTGCTACAAAGATAAAAAAAAAAACAAAGTTTTTGTGAATCTTTTATTATTATAAATACAAATAATTTTAACAGAAATATCAGTGAAATAAAAGTAAATGATACTTTAAATAATTTATTAAGAAATGAAGATTATTATAAAAAATTATTTAAGAAATTTTATCTTTCTAACCAGCCAAAAATTAGTCTTTGAAATTCCTAATTCTTCCTTTTTTTTTTTTTTTTTTTTTTTTTTTTGTTGCTTTTCTGATTCCCTTGAATAAAGATTCCCGAGTTAACGAATCGGGAGATTAATTTTGATTTTTCTTCTTTCTAATTATTTGTTTCCCAGTTTTATTGTCATCTTTTTATGTAAAAGAGAGTGAAAAATATTGTATTTGGATCCTGAAAGTTGACCAATTGTTTATATTTGGAAATTAAAAATCTTTTTCATTGTTTCATCAAGAATTAAAAATTATTTTTAAAAAATTGAAAAAAAAGTTTTTTACTTTAGTAATTGAATGACATTCTTTTCTATTTACTACATAAGAAAACATTTACTTGTGACTTCAAAATGAAATGTTAAACGTTAATTGAAGGCAAATGTATAATATTAAATAAATTCTTTCACAGAAAAAAAATCTTCTTTAGTAAAAAATCTTTTATCTCATTTAATTTTTAGATTTTAAATGGGCACAAAGTACAATATTAGATTAGTTCAATACATTTGAAACACACGATGGGTATAATTTTATTTAGATTTAAGGGCATTTATTCAGTGGATTCTTCTATCACATAATGTTAGAAATTCTTATTCTTAATTAAGTATTTTAATTTTTTTATTCTCTATTAAATATCTCAGCAAGGAATATTTGGCAAGGAAAACACAGACATTGCTATTTCTCGTAAATAATTAATTAAAAATTATTGATCTTTTTGTTAAATAATTGTCTCAAATATTGTGAGAGTGTGCAACTTTGAAGATGTTAAGCAAAGCTTCCAGTTTTAACTATCGGAAATATAAAAAATAATTCTATGATAATAATTCACATTTGAAAAATTCATTTGCTTTTTTTTTAGTTACTAACCATTAAAATAACGTTACTTAAAAAATATAAGCTCCCCATATACAATTTAGCTTATTTTAATGAGAAAATAATACTAGTTAATAATATAGAGAAATAAAGATTTAGAAAGAGTGAAGAAAATTTTTGGTTATTCGAAAAATCGGCAAAATGGTTCAAGACTCACTTCATTTACAGTTAAGATTTTATATATTGGCTTCAGCTTTATTTGGTGTTAGAAGTTATCACATTGAAAATAAAAAGTGGAATTCTTTCATTGTCATTCAACGCATCTACGATAGTTGTATTTTGATAATTGAAGTTGCATTTCTTCCTGTTTACTTTTTCCAGTTTTTTGTCACAGAATTTAATGGATATCGATACGGAGCTTCTTATACTATTATTGAAAGAGATATAAATAAGGCTCTTAGAGGTGTTAGTCTCTTTCTTTATTTTCTAATGCTTACTTATATAACAGTTTATAGGAAAATATATTCCGAAGAAT
Organism: Armadillidium nasatum; assembly: GCA_009176605.1. Taxonomy (NCBI): domain Eukaryota; kingdom Metazoa; phylum Arthropoda; class Malacostraca; order Isopoda; family Armadillidiidae; genus Armadillidium; species Armadillidium nasatum. The sequence continues at coordinate 70,763 of SEYY01000343.1, forward strand.
TAGTGAAAATGATGAAGAAACTCAAAGGTCTAAATAATATTTTTGATGGAAAATTAAGTGAAAATTATAAAATATTTATCCTTTCTTTGGGTCTAAATGCTCTTTTCATGATCAATTATTTTGGAATTATTATACGAGACATAAGGTCTTCAGAAAAGGAGACAATATTTTCCTATATTCAGCTTTTTTATTACTTTTACGGACAAAGTTTTCCCATAACACACAGTAACTTATTTTTCTGTATCGTAGAACAGCTTCTTGCAGTGGCCAACGACCTCGAAAAAGAAGTCTATTCCTTGGGAAGTAGAAGGTTAAAATATTTTAGGAAATTCCAAGTTCCTTTCGACGGAAACTTCAAGAACAAAAACATTCGTCTTTTCAAAAAGAAATATTTTCGATTCGTAAATGTTTCAGAAGAAATATTTGACTACTTTCAACCAACAATTTCACTTATATTCTTAAATAATTTAGTTTTTATAATTTGTGAAACAGCTCGAATTGCAACAAACTCTGATTACAAATTAATATATCTTGTTTCGATTAGCATTAATGCATTGCACGTATGTTCAATTTCATTCTTAGCTGACATTCTGCATCATAAGGTTAGTAATTTTGCTTATTGAGTTTAAATATGCTGCAACCTTATTATAATTTTTTTATTTATTATAATTAGATATATATATATATATATATATATATATATATATATATATATATATATATATATATATATATATATATATATATATATATATATATATATATATATATATATATATATATATATATATATATATATATATATATATATATATATATATATATATACAGAAAAAGTATATATTTTTGTAATAAATATATTTATTTTTGTTTCAAAAATATACATTTATAAAACTAAAATAAATATTTTTATTTTAAAAATATACTTTGTCATATATATATATATATATATATATATATATATATATATATATATATATATATATATATATATATATATATATATATATATATATATATATATATATATATATATATATATATATATATATATATATATATATATATATATATATATATATATATATATATATATATATATATATATATATATATATATATATATATATAGAAAGGAAACGTTTGTGGCATTTCACTGCCGCAAGCTGGTAGGCTTGCGGTCGTTCTTCTTTGATTTCCCCTGGAATGGTTATTGCTTCCGTGGGAGGGGTCAATCGGAGTGAACAGAACGCATTACTGCGGTGATTCTCTCTAGACTGGAGGTGTACATTCCATTTTCTTTCCCTTCTACTAAACCTAATAAACCTTGGTTTAACTCTTCTTGTTCTCGCTCTATCCGCCGCAGGGATGTTGCCTTCAGGGATTACCATCGTTTTCAAACTCTAGAAACTCAAGTAACTTATATTTCAGCCGGAATCATGCAAAATCTATCCTTCGTAACACTAAAAACTCTTTTCTTCCGTAGAAAATGCAAAGATCTTTCTGGTTCCTCTTCTTCACGTTCTTTCTGGCATTTTGCAAAAAATGTCAACTCTAACTTTGCTTCCTCTTCTTTAACTCTCATAGTATCTTCCGACTGCACAACTGCTGTTTACTTTCTTCTAAAGCTGAATTCTTTGCTCAAACTTTTGCCTCTAACTCAACCTTAGCTAATTCGGGAGCTATACCTCCTCTTTCAACCCCTAAAACTCATTCATGCCTGAAATTGTAATTTCTTCTAAAGACGTCATTTCTGCTCTCTGAGCTTAATACTAATAAGGCGAATGATTTCGATGTTATTCCTGCTGTGGTCCTCAAAACTTATGCTTCCGAGCTTGCACCCTGCCTTAGTATACTATTTCGTCTTTGTCCTTCTACGTCAACCTTCCTTTCTTGCTGGAAAGTGCGCTCATTCAGCCTGTGCCGAAGAAGGGGGACCCTTCTCAACCCTCCTGCTACCGTCCCATTTCTTTGACCTCAGTTCTCTCTAAAGTTTTCGAATCTATCCGTAACAGGAAGATTTGGAAACATCTCAATTCTTATAATCTTACCTCTGATTGCCAGTATGGATTTCGTAAGGAACGTTCTACTGATGATCTTTTTTTCCTTTCCTCGGACTCTTGGGCCTCTGCTCTTCGGCATTTCAGTGAATCTTTTGCTGTCGCGCTGGACATATCAAAAGCTTTCGATAGAGTCTGGCACAAAGCTTTGATTTCTAAACTTCCCTTTTTCGGTATCTATCCTTCTCTCAGTGATCTTCTCTCTAATTTTTTCCCGGTCGTTCTATAGCAGCTGTTGTAGACGGCCACAGTTCTTCCTTTAAATCTATTAATAGTGGTGTTCCTCAGGGTTCTGTTCTTTCCCCAAAACTTTTTCTGCTTTTTATTAATGACTTTCTCTTTATTACCTCATCTCCTATCCACTCCTATGCCGATGACTCCACCCTTCATTACCTCTTCCAATTTGAAAGAAGTTCCTCCCAACAGCAGTTAAAAGACTCGAGAAGGGAGCAACTCATATATATATATATATATATATATATATATATATATATATATATATATATATATATATATATATATATATATATATATATATATATATATATATATATATATATATATATATATATATATATTAATTTTAATAAATAACTCGATTTATGTACTCAAACGGTTTCCTTATTTATCCCTTTTCAAATAAGAAAATAAATTACTTTTGCCTTCAAATCGAAATTTCAAACGTTAACTGAAAGTGAATGTGTAAATGCATCTTTCGCTAAAAAGAATAACTTTTTTGAGAAAATTATTTATATTTAGATACTAATTGAGCACAAAATATACAATTATTTTTTATTCAAACAATACTTCATGGTATTTTCATGGTTTTTATGATTTTTTTTTCCAAATTTTTAGAAGAAAAAAATCCATAAAGATCATGAAAACACCATGAAGGAGTTCTTCAATCAAAAACAACCCTTAGATGAAAATGTGTCTATATCGTTCTCCTAAGTTTTCTGAAAAAATGGAAAAAAAAATGTTGAGCAAATTTTAAATTTTTATCATTTGAAGTTGGGGTGAGAAATTTTTCAAAAAATTTCAAAACTTGAAAACACCATGAAGGAGTGTTTGAATCAAAAACAACCCTTAAATGAATATGTTTCTGCATCATTCAACTACCTTTCATGAAAAAAAAATAGTTATTTAGCCTTTTGAAGTTTTGGTGGATTATCTCCCAAACCATACTCCCTACAAAAATTTTACAAGCATAAAAAATCTATATCGTTCCCATTTATACTCATGTACCTAGTGTAACCTTTCTGTTGTGAAAGTTAAATATTTTATTTCAGAAAAATAATCGGGTAAAAAGTGACAAAAAATGTCCGCTTCCCCTTAAATTACCACCTCAAATTTTCTATTGCACAATGGGTATATATAATCTTATTGAGGTTTAAGAGCATTTATCCAGTGGATATATAATATAATGTTAAATATTCTTCATATAAAGTTAAATATTCTGATTCTTAAGTATTTTAATCTCTTGGTCTCTATCATTTATCACAACAAAAAAGCATTTGGCAAAGTAAACATAGGTATTGATATTTGTTTAAATAATTAATAAAACCTTATTGATCTTTTGTTAAAATAATGTTTCAAATATTGTGGAACTTTGCAACTTTGTATGTCTAACAAAGCTTCTCAGTCCAATTACGATATTAAAAAATACTTTTATGGTAATAATTTACCTCTGAAAAATTCAGTTATTTTGGTTTAAGCTTCTAACCACTAAATCGACTTTACTTAAAACCTAAGCTCACTTTGTACAATACAGCTTTGCTAATGGAAAACATCACTAAAAATATAGAGAAATTGAGATTTAGAAACCGTTGAGAAATATATATATATATATAGCCTTTATATATAAAAATATACTTATATATATATTATTTTTTAATTTATTTATTTATTCATTTATTTATTTATTTTGATATTCTGAAAAACTGCAAAATGGTTGAAAATTCCCTTCATTTACAGTTAAAATTTTACATATTTGCTTCAGCTCTTTTTGGTGTTAGAAGTTATCACATTGAAAATAAAAAGTGGAATTGTCTTAATGTGATCCAACGTATTTATGATAATTGTATTTTGATAACTGAAGTTGCATTTCTTCCTCTTTACTTTTTTCAATTATTTGTCGCAGAATTAGATGAATATCGATTCCTCGCTTCCTATACTATTGGAAGAGATATAAATGCAGCTGCTAAAGGTGTTAGCCTTTTTCTTTATTTTATAACGTTTACTTATATAACGGTTTATACAAAAATATATTCCGAAGAATTAGTGAAATCGATGAAGAAACTCAAACGTTTAAATGATATCTTTGGAAGAAAATTAAGTGAAAATTATAAAATATTTATCCTTTCTCTAAGCCTAAATGCTCTTTTCATGTTCAATTATTTTCGTAACATTGTAAGAAACGATAATTCTTCAGAAAAGGAAACAATATTTTACTATATTCGGCTTTTTTATTACTTTTACGGACAAAGTTTTCCCATAACACACAGTAACTTATTTTTCTGTATCGTAGAACAGCTTCTTGCAGTGGCCAACGACCTCGAAAAAGAAGTCTATTCCTTGGGAAGTAGAAGGTTAAAATATTTTAGGAAATTCCAAGTTCCTTTCGACGGAAACTTCAAGAACAAAAACATTCGTCTTTTCAAAAAGAAATATTTTCGATTCGTAAATGTTTCAGAAGAAATATTTGACTACTTTCAACCAACAATTTCACTTATATTCTTAAATAATTTAGTTTTTATAATTTGTGAAACAGCTCGAATTGCAACAAACTCTGATTACAAATTAATATATCTTGTTTCGATTAGCATTAATTCATTGCATGTGTGTTCAATTTCATTCTTAGCTGACATCCTCCATCAAAAAGTTAGTAATTTTGCATATTTACTTTAAATATGCCGTGAAATTATATATATATATATATATATATATATATATATATATATATATATATATATATATATATATATATATATATATATATATATATATATATATATATATATATATATATATATATATATATATAATATATATATCCATATATATCCTATCCGCATATATCCGCATCCGCATATATAATTCAAAATCCGCATATCCGCATCCGCATCCGCATCCGCATATTAAATCCGCATCCGCAAAAATCCGCATCCGCATCCGCATCCGCATAATATATATATATATCCGAAATATATATATATATATATATATATATATATATATATATATATATATATATATATATATATATATATATATATATATATATATATATATATATATATATATATATATATATATATATATATATATATATATATATATATATATATATATATATATATATATATATTTTCCTCGAAGTACAGATCTATTTTTGTAAATATTTATTTCGATGGCAGTCTATGAAGGCTGTTTTTAATTTTTTATTCAAAATATAGTTTTCTTCTGTTATGAAATGGCTTGACAGTATGAAGAAAAATTTATTTTTATCTTGCCATCTTTATTTTAGAAATTGTTTATAATAGCTGATTAAACAAAAAGATTTCATAATATGTAAATTTAATCTTTAAGCAAATGAATCATTGTCATTGTTAATTTTTTACATGCTATGGAATATACCAAAAAACTCCTCTAAAATGTTAAAATTTATAAAAACTTTTTATTTTATTTAGATTAACAAATACGAATGTTAACTTAAGAGCCAATCATGAATGATTTTTATGTTTCATTAAAAGAAAATTATAATTATTTACGCGTTAAACAGAAGAAAGTAGTTTTTGCATTGCAATGTTTCTTGTAGAGAAGTAACAATTGCAATTTTTTTCCTTGTAGAATAGAAGTATGGTGAAGTTCTCAATACAGTTTAAAATTTAAAGCACCATTTTTGAAATTTCAGTTATTTAAAAAATATTTTTTCCTTCAAATTAAAATTAAAAAGTTTATTAAATTCATACACCACAAGGCTTTAAATTACTTTTACATTTATGATATTTGGCATCTTATAAATTAGACTGGTGTTTGAGATAGGAAGAATTTATTTGGGGAAAAACATTTGAACTGAAAAAATAATTGAGCTTTTAAATAGAACATGCGTAACATGTTGGTTACGATGATGTCCTTTTGCTTAATAAATTAAAAAATTCTTTTGAAATATGGTTCAAAAATTAATCATTCACTTTGATAGAATTATGTATTTTTATTGCTATTAAATTTTATTTATTTTAGACTGCGTCTCTTGCCAACATTTTGTACAAGTTTGCAGCTGATGAGAATTCACTCTACAGAAAAAATCAGGTAAGGTTGCATATAAAATATTTAAAAAATATTTTATTGTCACAGAATAAGAGTTAGTTCCTATAAAATTGAATACAAGTTTTTGTAAGGTATAAAAATTTGGCAAAGTAACCAAGCACTTCAAAATGGACTGGAAGTTATTTTAAAGAGTAACAAAGAGTTTTAAAAATACGATTAGATAAAATAAGAGTGGAAGTAAAAGCGAAATCAAAGCGAGATTCGTAATTATTATTCAGACTCTAAACATTATTGTTACAGATACTTTTGTCCATGCCTTATAATAATCATTTTTTTTATTACTATTATCTTTTTTTTTTACTGTACTTCGTTTTTTCTTTTTAAAATTCATTTTATTATTATTATTATTATTATTATTATTATTATTATTTATTATTTCCTTTATACCACACGGACCTTGATCTATTTAGAAGATAAACTCCTCAAAAAGTTCTTTCCAAAGATCTTCATGAGAGATCGAAACAGATCATTTAGGTGGCTATATAGTCAGTCATTATACCATTATGTCACATTATTATTATTATTATTATTATTATTATTATTATTATTATTATTATTATTATTATTATTATTATTATTATTATTATTATTATTATTATTATTATTATTATTATTATTATTATTATTAATTATTTTTTTTTTTTTATCATTACACCATTATTATTATTATTATTATTATTGTTATTATTATTATTTTTTATTATTATTTTTTTAATTATTGTTATTTTTATTACTATTTCCGTGAAAGATGACTAAGTAATCTAAATTATTATTGTATGCAAATTGCCTAAGGTAGGGTAAATACTCAAGTATGGTAGAATACATTGATAGTAAATTGTTTTCAACTATTAATTTAAGGCTCGAAGGAAAAAACGGTTTTCAGTCATTTCATGAAGTCTCTTAATTTCCATCATTAAAACATCAAAATATTTGCCTAATAATTTTTGTGTATTAAAAAAATTTCATTTTACCTCATGATTTACTCTGTGCCCTGTGTGATATATATATATATATATATATATATATATATATATATATATATATATATATATATATATATATATATATATATATATATATATATATATATATTCACATCTTACTGGCATTAAACTATTCGAGGAGAGAAAGTTTTGTAGGTAGAACTTACCTAGAATCATCAAGTATAGGATCGAACCCACACCAACAAGTAAGTAAGTAAATGAGCAAATCAGTAAATCAACGCGATAGATGACCTACTTTGTTGTATCAATTACGGGAAATTGAAATTAAAATTCTTTAATTAATTTTATTTAAAATATTTTATTTTTCCAATTTGTTTTAAATTTTTACAATTATAATTCATTATTTTAATTTATTTAAATATTATTAATTTGTTAAAGTTTATTATCTTTTTCTTCTTTGAATTTACAGTTACAAGGAATGTGTCAAGTGCTTGAAAGGTTTCCCAAAATCAGCTTTTTTGGTCTTTTTACCATTGGAAGACACTGCTTTCTTCCAGTAAGAAATTTAACCATTATTATTATTATTATTATTATTATTATTATTATTATTATTATTATTATTATTATTATTATTATTATTATTATTATTATTATTTTTTAAGTCACAATAATATGTGAACGTTGGAAAAACATAATATTTGAGAATTTTTTTAAACTGGTGAAATGCCATAATGTCTATAAAACATTAATTTAGCAATTGAAGGAAAAAAAATGTGAAAAATATTTTTAGTTTAGGAAATATCAAGTAATGAAAATGTATAAAAACCAAAAAATAACAAAAATACTTTTTTTTTGTATTATTATTTTCAGATCTTGAGCAGTTTTATAACGTATTTTATAGTTGGTTTTCAATTCAGTCTTTCAAAGCCAGAAGGATTCAATTCTTTGCATAACGATTCATAATCATATTTCGGACACTTCGAATTTTTTTTTTTTTTTTTTTTTTTTTTTTTTTAATTCGTTTAATTAAAATATATTCAATATTATTATATAATATATATAATATATATATATATATATTATATATATATATATATATATATATATATATATATATATATATATATATATATATATATATATATATATATATATATATATATATATATATATATATATATATATATATATATATATATATATATATATATATATATATATATATATATATATATATATATATATATATATATATATATATATATATATATATATATATATATATATATATATATGAATTTTCAAGTCTGTAATACTGGGAATCGAACTATCGAAATTTTTTATGGTAAGCAAGAGAGGTAACGCTCTTTGCTTACCATCCAAGAGGATTGATGGTTCGATTCCCAGTACAGCAGACTTGAAAATTGAAAAATATTTTGATCCTACGAGCAGTTAGTGGATTTAAAAGGATTTGTATATATATATATATATATATATATATATATATATATATATATATATATATATATATATATATATATATATATATATATATATATATATATATATATATATATATATATATATATATATATATATATATATATATATATATATATATATATATATATATATATATATATATATATATATATATATATATATATATATATATATATATATATATATATATATATATTATAGAGTTTACCGATCTATTGTATTACTGATTTTATATTTATGTGTATGCTCTGGTCGTGATTCTGATTTGTTAAAATTAAAATTGTACTTTTTTCCCCCATTTATTGAAAAATAAACCGCAATCTCTCTCGCTTTAGTTTTAATAGATGAATTCTCCAAAGGAATAAAAGAGATTGTGAATCCTTATACTTATAGTTGATATAT
>SEYY01000343.1:82500-90000 GCA_009176605.1 Armadillidium nasatum
ATATATATATATATATATATATATATATATATATATATATATATATATATATATATATATATATATATATATATATATATATATATATATATATATATATATATATATATATATATATATATATATATATATATAAATATATATGTGTGTGTGTATGTGTGTGTGTGTGTAAAATTGCAAACTATATATATATATATATATATATATATATATATATATATATATATATATATATATATATATATATATATATATATATATATATATATATATATATAAAATTTCAAACGTACCTTACTTATTCTGGAAAGCTTGCTGATATTCTTATTTAAAAATACGGCCATATAACACATACTTAAATTTTTTTAAAAAATTTTCTTACTTAATCGAAAAATTCATTATGAAAAGATATGCTGCCAGACGAACGATGTCGTCGAGGCAATTAAAGCACTATAAATGTAACTTAGTAAATAAACTTAGTATAATATTTTTTTTTAATTCCCAATTTTTCTTTATCAGAATTCTTCAAGGATTTCAAAAATGTTATCCTTTTAATGTACATTAAGTAGTATTTGTAATATTTGTGTGGACTAAAGTGCAGTCTGGCCCTATATATATATATATATATATATATATATATATATATATATATATATATATATATATATATATATATATATATATATATATATATATATATATATATATATATATATATATATATATATATATATATATATATATATCGAACAAAAAAAAACAATAAATCCGTAATTTTTCTTTCACAAGAAAAAAAAAAAACACATCTCCACCGCACCAGGTTCTATAACAAACTGTTTTATTTAGTGTTTGTATTCTTTACGCTCTGTCCTTTTAGGACAACTGGCAACATTCAAATATCTTAAACATTCGAAAATAATCTCCATGTTGCCAAAAAGTAAAAGAAAGACAAACTGGCAACTTGACAAAAACTGCTATTGCAATTTGTCATACTTTTTTTCATAAGTTGCTATATCTGTCCTTATTATTTAGGAACAAAAAATTTGGTCTAATTTAGGACTGAGAATTTACAGCCCATATTTTATATAATGCAATGAGTTAAAAAAAAATATCGTACCCAAAAATTTGCAGTTGCAAAAGGCATTTAATTCAAATTTTCTTTATTGATTTATACTTTTTATGTATTAAGTTGTTAAAAAAATGAATTTAAATCACTTTTCTCTGATAAAAAAAATTCATATTTATATCAACATTCTACGCCTGGTATTTTTAATTTGGAGGGGCTGCAGCCCTGGAGCCCTTATAGACGAGCCGCCACTATATATATATATATATATATATATATATATATATATATATATATATATATATATATATATATATATATATATATATATATATAATATATATATATATATATATCGATTTCCTCCTTGAAAAGGGCTATGTTCGTGAGTGGCGGTGTTCTGATATATATATATAAATATATATATATATATATATATATATATATATATATATATATATATATATATATATATATATATATTATATATAATATATATATATATATATATATATATATTATATATATATATATATATATATATATATATATAATATATATATATATATATATATATTATATATATATATATATATATATATATATATATATATATATATATATATATATATATATATATGCTTACGAAGTCACCATCTACTGCATGCGCGCGTGACCTGTATGGGAGAGAGACATCATATCCAATGCACACAATTACAATTTTTCGTGAAAAATAAAGGAAAACATCTCTGAGAGCAAAATATAGCATTATAATAATCTTAAGATTAATATCTAAGCTCATAATTAAATTCGAATGAAATTATCGTTAATTTAACACAAAATGAAATATTTACAAGATTAAAATATTTGTAAACCATCGTTAACGGCTATTGGTCCAGACTCCTCAATCCGGGCAAGTGCCCTTGGGTAGCAGATTCCACTTGCTAGACATCTCTCGATAGAACAATTAATTCGATTTTTCTCTATTGAATATTTCTTATAGAAATATCATAAAAATTAAGTAAATTTAAAAGTACAAAGAGAAATTAAAATACCATTACTAGAAATTTTATTTTCGATTGTTTAAATTATCGTCGCACGCGGGAATTTCGTACTTTCTGAATGGCAAGATTTTTCCTCAAATCTCGAAACTTGGATATTAAATGGTTGAAACGTTGCATAATTTTGAATGTTTATTATTAATCAATTAATTGTAGTAGAGAAAGTATACGTTTATCAAAACGTTCCTGGTTATATTGAGAATTAGCTGTGCAAATTTGAACCCAGTCTGATCATTGATAGCAAAAATATGGAAATAAGTCAATAAATAAAATGTGGCTAATCATTAATTAACAACAGGTTTAATCAAGTTTGATCACTGGCCCTGAACAAGCTTGAATGCCCGTGAATCTAAAAAACCTTATAAGAAAATAATAAATTTCAAACCCAAGGTAAATGACTTAAAACGAATGTAGGCTAATCTGAGGTAGGCTCCGAAAGGATATATATATATATATATATATATATATATATATATATATATATATATATATATATATATATATATATATATATATATATATATATATATATATATATATATATATATATATATATATATATATATATATATATATATATATATATATATATATATATATATATATATATATATATATATATATATATATATATATATATATATATTATATATATATATATATATATATATATATATATATATATATATATATATATATATATATATATATATATATATATATATATATATATATATACACTCTAAAAACATGGTCTTTCAATGGGCGTTCATTTGAACGAATTTTGAGAGCACACCTGGTAAATGAACGCACATTAAAAATACTGTTTAGACTTTGATTTCGTATGATAGGAAAAGTTAATAAGATGCGCTAATTTTGAACGTACCTTGTACGATAATTGAACGCTCATGCTTTCATTGTGTGTTCATTTTTGAACGAAAAAACCAGTAGTTTTTTGCGTTCATTTTGATGGCACATTGACAATTTATTATTAATATATATTATATATATATATATAGTATATATAATATATATATATATATATATATATATATATATATATATATATATATATATATATATATATATATATATATATAATATATATATATATATATATATATATTATATATATATATATACTATATATATATATATATATATATATATATATATATATATATATATATATATATATATATATATATATATATATATATATATATATATATATATATATATATATATATATATATATATATATATATATATATATATATATATATATATATATATATATATATATATATATATATATATATATATATATATATATATATATATATATATATATATAGTATATATATATAATATATATATATATATATATATATATTATATATATGGAAGCGAAAGCTTGTTGATATATTATTGTTCCGTTGGTATGTAGTAACTAAGTGTAATTTTATATGTGCATTGTTATCTTATTATAACAAATAATACATAAAAAGAGAGTGTTCATAACTCTAATACTGATATATATATATATATATATATATATATATATATATATATATATATATATATATATATATATATATATATATATATATATATATAATATAGTATATAGAAGCGATAGTATAGAGAAAGGGACGCAACAATTCGACGGGAAGAAAGAGATTGGAGAGAGTTAGTAAGAGCGGGAGAGTTGATAAGACGAAAAGCCCTAGACTCCACCTTTTCAAGAAGAGCTGTATGTGTGGAACCACCCCAGATATGCGAGGCGTACTCCATACAGGGGCGAACAACACCCCTATACAGAGCAAGCAACTGAGGTGGCGTAAAAAAATTACGAAGGCGCCTCAGAACACCCAACCTCTTAGAAGCTTGTTTAGAGAGAGAAGTAATGTGATCTTTCCAAGAAAGATCACGAGAAAAAGAAACACCGAGAATATTGAGAATAGATGAAGGTTTGAGTTGAGTGTTTTCGAAGAAGATGTCATAGTTGTGTGGAAGATTGTGTCGAGTAGAATGATGGAGGAATTGAGTTTTTGAGGCATTGAAAACGACCATGTTTTCTCTGCCCCAATTTGAAATACGAAAAAGATCAGAGGTCAGTTGCTCCAAGGCCATCCTTCTTAAATCTATCAACTGCTGTTGGGAGGGACGTCTTTCAAATTGAAAGGAATAATGAAGGGTGGAGTCATCGGCATAGGAATGTATAGGAGATGAAGTAATAGAGAGAAGATCATTGATGAAAATTAGAAAAAGAGTTGGGGATAGGACAGATCCTTGAGGAACACCACTGTTTATAGATTTATAGGATGAACGGTGGCCGTCTACAACAGCTGCTATAGAACGGCCGGAAAGGAAATTAGAGAGAAGGATAGATTCCGAAAGAGGGAAGTTTGGAAATCAAAGCTTTGTGCCAGACTCTATCGAAGGCTTTCGATATGTCTAGCGCCACAGCGAAAGACATATATATATATATATATATATATATATATATATATATATATATATATATATATATATATATATATATATATATATATATATATATATATATATATATATATATAAAGGACTTAATTTATATTATTTAATTATTATTATTTAATTAATTTATATTGTTTAAATATTAAGATCCAAATTATTAATGATTTATAATTTATTAATTTATAATTGAACTTTTTTTACGCCTTCGTAATGTTGTGCTTTAAAACGCTTATATAAAACGTATTGATTTTCTTTGCCTAGACGAATACACCTAGGAAATTAAAAGGTTTCAATTATTTATTAATAATAGTGTGCGTCATTTGATTACCAATCAATCTTTTCAAATCAATACTTATTGAACAGAGGATGGAAGTTAAAAAATAAAATTCTAAATAAACTTGAACCCTGAAAATAATTTAATAGATTTTATAGTATTTTTCTCTAAGATTAAGCATATTTGACAAGTCTAACTTTAATCTTAGAAATTTACATTTTGTGACTCAATTCGTAATGTACAAGTTACTGATTTGCAGTACTTAGATTTCTTAAAAGCAACAGAAACCTTTGTCACAGAAATATTAGTGAAATCATTAATTTAATTAAATTGTTATAAACTTTTTGAAAACTTAAATGGTTTTATAAATACCTTTGTTTACACTTTTTTTCGATATGGCTAATACGATAATTAATTTTGGATTAAAGTTTTATTTTGTTATTGGAACAGTCTTTGGAATAAATCTTTTACATGTCTCTAAGAAAGGATGGCGGTGGGTAAATTGGATTCAATCAATATATTTTTATGTTCTGCTAGTAGTGGAAATTGGACTTCTTCCGATTTATGTAGTAAAACTTTATATTAATTATGGAAAAGATGCACAATCAAGCTTATCTTCAGTTGCTGTAAATAAAGTTTTAACTACTGTAATAGGTCTTTTGAGCCACTGTCTTTGGATTACTATGTTTACATATATAACGATTTATACAAGATTTTATATTAAAGTTTTGGTAAACTTAATATCAAAGGTTATAGTGTTCAGCAAAATGATTACAAAAAAATGTCATGAAAATTACTATATATTTTTCATTTGCTTTGCTTTTAATATTCTTTATATTTTTATACCATTTACGAGAATAAATGATCGGTTAGAGACTAATGACGAGATTTATTATATTCAACAATTTTACAACTTTTATGGTAACAGTTTCCATGTTGTATTTTGCAATCTATTTTTCTGCATAGTGGAGCAACTTCTTTCCGTGGTTAGAAAATTTGAAGACGATATATACTGTTGGAAACAAAGGAAAATAATTTTAAGTCACTCTTTGAAATTAATCGTTATTTGCAACAGCATTTTCAAAAACACAGATGAAAGTAATTTTAAAAAGAAAATTTTCGCTTTTCTGATTATAGCAGAGGAAATCTTCAATCATTTCTGTGTGGCAATTTCGCTGATTTTCTTAAACAGTTTAGTATATACAATTCTAGAAGTTACAAGAGTTGCCACTGCTTCGGATTACCAAGTAAAACACATATTCTCAATCTGTGTTAACGCATTTCACATATGTGGCATTTCTTACTTAGCTGACGCTTTGCATCATAAGGTAATAAATAAAAAGCTTTTATTTATAAACTCTTCTTAATAACAATATATATATATATATATATAATATATATATATATATATATATTATATATAATATATATATATATATATATATATATATATAATATATATATATATATATATATATATATAATATTATTATTATTATTATAATTATTTTTCGGTGTGTAGACTCTGACTCTTTCCAACTTTTTACACAAAATGGCGGCGGGTGAAGATTCGCTTGACAAAAGAAGCGACGTAAGTTTTATTTCGTAATTCAAATGATTTTATTTGTAGTGGAAAACTTTTAAACATTCAAATAAAATTTATTATTTCATCTTTGCTGTTCTTACTCATACTACTAATAATACTTCTATTGCCACTACTCTTATTATTAATGTTATTACTTGTACTAGTTTTACCATTACTATACTGTAACTACTCTACTACTATTTCTAATGATAATAATAATTCAAAATTTACATATTAATTCATAATAAAAAAAATTTTTTTATATAGATATACGCAATTTGCGACATTTTAGAAAGGTTTCCAAAAATTAATTTCTTCGGTTTCTTTACCATTGGACGCCATTGCTTACTTCCGGTAAGGATATTATTATTATTATTATTATTATTATTATTATTATTATTATTATTATTATTATTATTATTATTATTATTATTATTATTATTATTATTATTGTTCTTTTTACATAACTATGTTTTGAAAGTAAATTTGCATGTTAGTTTCTTAATCCTAATATTAAAACTTTCTCTTTTTTATTATAACTGATTTCCATTGTTAAATTTTTTTTCTTCTAAATTTCAGATCTTGAGCAGTTTTATTACGTACCTCATAATTGGATTTCAGTTTAGTCTTTCAAACACAGAAAAGGACTGTCAATCTTAGAAGTTATTCATAAGGCTAAATGTAACCTCCTATTTATGGATTGGGATGGTTTTTTTTTTTTTTTTTTTTTTTTTTTTTCTCTTGTGAATTTAGGTCTTTAACTCTGTCCATAAAAAATAAAGTTAAAAAATAAAGTTATTAAATAAATAGAATAAAAGTTAATGTGGCTTATGAATATACACAAATTTCAGACATTGCACATAGAATACTTATTTTGTTTGAGGAGATATTGCTTATGAATTACGTAAATCAACTTAGTATTATATTGGTGTTTCTTATAAAAATTTTAAACCATAAAGTTAATATCATTAAAAGATTTCTAATTATTTTTGAATATTTCCATAGACTAATG
>SEYY01000343.1:97500-105000 GCA_009176605.1 Armadillidium nasatum
CTAAATATTGAGAAATGTCGAAAAGAAAGGAAAAAAAAGCATCATTCCCAACATATATGTTGACCCTTTCCATACAAAAACTAGTTTCATCAATAATAAAAATGAATCTGAAAAAAAGTTCAAAATATTGTTCATGCAGTTTTTCAAAAAAAAAAAAAAATGGGAAGAACAAGTCACAATGATAATAATAATAATAATTCTAATGAAAGTGACAGAAAAAGACACCAAAAACAAAATAGTTTTGGAAAAGACGAAAGGAAGACAGTGGTTTGGATTATAAGATATAGTTTAATAGAGAATTTTTCTCGTGTTTGGAAATATATTAATAAAAGTTGAACTAATGAGAACACCCATTGTAATATTTTATAATATTTTTCTATTTGTGGATATAAATTTAGTTACATAAAAAAGGTATTTGCTAACTAATTAAATATCGAAGATATTGCGAGCGATTTAAGAATATGTGCAATTTATTTCAGATAAATTAACTAATGTAGGTAAATAGAGATTTCTTATTAAAGATAGTCATTTAAAAATCAGTGCAATTTATATTTTGAATATATATATATATATATATATATATATATATATATATATATATATATATATATATATATATATATATATATATATATATATATATATATATATATATATATATATATATATATATATATTGCCACCGTTCATCCTTTAAATCTATTAATAGTGGTGTTCCTCAAGGATCTGTCCTATTTCAACTCTTTTTCTACTTTTCACTAACGACCTTCTCTCTCTCTTTTACCTTCATCTCCTACCCACTCCTATGCCGATGACTCCGCCCTTCATTACACATTTCAACTTGAAACGTGCCTCTCGCAACAGCAGTTAAAAGACTCAAGAAAGGTAGCCTTTTAGCAACTGACCTCTGATCTTTCCCGTATTTTGAATTGGGGCAGAGAAAGTATGGTCGTTTTAATCGATGCAATCTTCCACACAACTATGATATCTTCTTCGAAAACACACACCTCGAGTCTTCATCTCTCCTTAATATTCTTAGTGTTTCTCTCGTGATCTTTTTTTGGAAAGAGCACATTTCTTCTCTTTTTTCAATAAGCTTCTAAGAGGATAGGTGTTCTGAGGCGCCTTCAGAATTTCTTTACTCCACCCCTGTTGCTTGCTCTCTATAGGGGTGTAGATTACTTCTCTCACATCTGGGGTGCTCCACTCTTACAGATCTCCTTGAAAAGTTGCAGTCTTGTTATTTTCATCTTTCCAACTCTCTTGCTCTCACTAATTCTCTCCTGTCTCTTTCTGCCCGTCAAATTGTTGAGTCACTCTCCCTATACTATCGCTATTACAATGGACACTGTTCTTCTGAACTCTCTCGTCGCATATCTTCCTCCTTGAGAAGGGCTCGTGCGACACGTCTTTCTACATAGTTCTCATTCCTTACTTTGCCCTACTCTTTGACCCCAGATTTAATTACTTTACTCTATCCATCATTTACTCTACTTGTAAAATCTGGAACACACTCCCTTTCAAATTTTTTATGACTTGCACACCTTCAAACGTGTATCGAGACATGTCGGCTTTTAATTTGAGCAGGTCTCCGATTTTCTCCCTAACTCTGGTGGAAATTTTAGTAGGTAATTGGCCTTTCCCCACCAGAGGGGAATATTTATATATATATATATATATATATATATATATATATATATATATATATATATATATATATATATATATATATATATATATATATATATATATATATATATATATATATATATATATATATAAATTATTATGATGACTTCTGAGTCCCATTTAAAATTAACAATATTCAATATTTTAACCATTAACAGAATATGCTGATTGCAAACTCTTTTTACAAAATGGCCGCCGACGAAAATTCATGCCGCAAAAGGAGTCAGGCAAGTTCTTTAGCAATATATCTAGTGATAGTGATTTGAATAATAATAATAATAATAATAATAATAATAATAATAATAATAATAATAATAATAATAATAATAATAATAATAATAAAAGACAGCCCAGATAAATATCCAAAACCCGAAAAATAAACAAAATACATAGTATTTAAAAATGTAACTTTTATATTAATTTTTCATCAGAAGGAATACATAATTTTTTTTTTTTTGGCGATGTCCGTGTTATGGAAGGAAGGAAAATGTACCTTGAAGGATGCAGATCCTTTCCCTCTTCACCCAGATGAATATTATAAAACTTAAATGAAAAAAAATAAAATATTCAAATTTAAAAAAAAAAAAAATGCTTAGTGTATCCTATAAACGAAAAAGTGCTTGGAATACGATTTAATATTTTTTTTTTTTAAATTGAATGAAATAAAAGACAAAATTGCAAGATAAATATGACAAAGTAAATATATAGGCAAATTGTTTATAAGTTTTTTCCTTTTTTTCGAGATTTAAATGTTAGGAATTTAAATTTAAATTATAATTATAACTCTGTCTAGCGTACCTACACTGATCGTTCATAAAATACATCTTACGGTATAAATGTATGATTCATCGTTGATTAATCAGATTAATATTGATTGATCAGACTTAACTTCCTGTCATTGCAACTCCTCATTAGTTTGCCTTGCTGAAGGATGGCTACCTCTATTTAAAAATTTAAGATTTCTTTAGAAAAATCTACCTAAAGATTAAGTGTTTCATTTACCAAATTACGTGAGCTTAAGTGTGAGATATAAATTTTGCACCTTTTGTTTTTTAGGAACTTTGGATTGAAAAAACTTAAAATACGTAAAAGCAAATTCATAAATTAATTTCTTTGCTTTTTTTAATTATTATATTATTATTATTATTATTATTATTATTATATTATTATTATTATTATTAATATATTTATTATTATTATTATTATTATTATTATTATTATTATTATTATTATTATTTCAAATAAAAGAATATTACCGAGAACTCTTTGTTTAAAAATAATATGGAATAATTTAAGTAAAATATTCGACTTTTTAGAGTAATAATTGAAGACTACTCATATAATATCTTTGAAGATTACAAATTTTTTGCATGAAAAGAACCATCTTAAAATTTTGACTCAATTCAAAGGCCACATTCATTTATTTATATTTTAAGGCGACTATGTCAAATTCAGATAAATTATATTGAAGTCACCATCTTTAATATTTTTTTACTTCTTTTTTCAAATTTATTTTAATTTTTATTAATTTTTTCCTTCTAAATATTTATAAAAATATTTGGTACTAAAAATATATATATATATATATATATATATATATATATATATATATATATATATATATATATATATATATATATATATATATATATATATATATATATATATATATATATATATATATAAATATATATATATATATAAAGTTGAGATAGCTTCGTTCCTTGTGAACTTCAATCTAAACAGAAAGGTTAAAGCCAACACCAAGGGTTTCCACATATCATTTATTATATTGTGAACGTTTTAAACCTTAACGCGGTCCGTCTTCAGCACAATCTAAGCTCTAAAAATTTTCTAATTTAAAATATAAACCAAATATAAATTCATTAGCTATATATAAAATACTAAAATAATAACAATAATTGCAATAAAATAATAAAATATAAGAATAATATTGATATTAAAATAACAAACAAAAACCAAGACAAAAGTCGAAATTTTGCAACACCAAGAAATATTAAAAAGGCTGGACTATTTTGGGAAAAAGGACTTCATCATTGTGTGAAAAGAACAGTAGAAGTAGCTTGATCATTTAAGGATGGGGAATGAATTTTTATATATAAAGACTCCAAAATCCTACGATCAAGAAGAGAAGATGAATGTCGGAGTATAGAGAAATCAGAAGAAGAAAATGGATGGGTATCTCCATGGTCTCTTATGGTAGAGTGCTCAGGAGAAGAAAGAGGAAGGTCAGTTCTGAAGGAAACTCCCCTATGTTTATCAATCCTCACTTTTAATTGTAGACCAGTTTGGCCTACATACGCCGCATTACAGCTGGCACACTTAAATAAGTAAAATTAATGAGGATCTGAGAAGCATTGGGATAGATTCCTTGTGTCTGAAGAATAATTTAATTATTATCTTATTTGCTAGTCGCATTATTTGGGCACCTCTTAATGTTAGTATTGTCTCTTTTATATGTTACACACACACACACACACCACACACACACACATATATATATATATATATATATATATATATATATATATATATATATATATATATATATATATATATATATATATATATATATATATATATATATATATATATATATATATATATATGCACGCACACACTCACACTCACACACACACAGTACACAAACATTTCGTTAAAATTTTTTACATTTTTTTTAATCTATTCTCTATTGAGAAAAGATCAGAGATTTAAGCAAAATTCTAAATATTTCGGCCAAATAAATTTAAAAGCTAATATCAAGACCGGCATATTCCGATACGCGAAGTTTGAAAGCATACAAGTCAGAGGAAATTGGGAAAAGAGAAAAAGGAATTCTGCGTTAGACTTTAATTATAGAATACTTGGAAGAATAAGCATAGATTTTAAGTCTAGGGTCAATCAATATGTTAGAGAAAGAAATGTGCGAAAAGACGAGTCATGATCTCTTCTCAAAAAAATAGGTATGTGTGCAAGAGTGTTCAGATTAATCATAGTGAAGGGAGTGATACAACAACAATTCAAATGCCAGAAAGATATTGGTGAGAATCAATGAGAGTAAGAGAACTGATAAGGAGAAAACCCACAAACTCTGTCCTTTCGAGAAAACAGTATTATTGCACTTCACCAAACAAATATGTAATGTATACATACCCCATTCACGAGCGAGTAACATCTCTTTTTCAGAACAAGAGTCTGTATGGAATGGTGTGAAGAAATTCGAAGATAACTTCGGACATCTAGGATATCATTTTTGTTTAGTTAGGGAATTAGTTTAAACGTTACAGAAAGCATCAAGAGGAAAAGAAGCACCAAGATTATTCAGGTATTGCAAATGATAATACGAAATCAGTGTTAATCATCTATTAGAAAGAAAAAGATACATACATAGTAATGATGGGTGGATGTGAATGTGTATGGAAGATACCCGATTTTAAACATCTGATGATAAGAATGCCCAGGCTGATCTTTGAATTTTTAAATGGGAATCAGGATAACAGAAACAATTCTTACCCGGACGTCTGTTTCAGTCACTTAAATTATAAGACATAAAATGCTATTCTTCAAAAAGTTGATGAATAATAATAGTAAGAAATATAATAATAATAATAATAATAATAATAATAATAATAATAATAATAATAATAATAATAATAATAATAATAATAATAACAATAATAACATTAATAATAATATAATAATAATAATAATAATAATAATAATAATAATAATAATAATAATAATAATAATAATAATAAAAATAATAATAATAATAATAATAATAATAATAATAATAATAATAATAATAATAATAATAATAATAATAATAATAATAATAATAATAATAATAAAACAAATATGAAAGAATGGAAAAATAACTTAAAATAGTCGCCCTTTAAATTCTGTTTTCTTTTTCTTGACTTATAATCTTTTCGATAGTAAACTTAAAAATTTAAAAGCCTCAGTAGCACAAAATAGGTATTATTATTATTATTATTATTATTATTATTATTATTATTATTATTATTATTATTATTATTATTATTATTATTATTATTATTATTATTAGGTAAAGGGTAAGAAGATTTCTGATCTTTTGATTTATAGGAAAAACAGATTAATCGAAAAGGTGACAAATTGATATTACGATTTCAATACTAATGTTTGTTTTATAATTTATTTTATAATGTAATTTTATAACTATAACTAACTTAACATAACCAGATCTAACCTAACCTGACCTAACCTAAAATAACCTTTATTATGTAACGAATAACTAAACAATTTTTATTTCAAACATTGATTATTTATTATTTTTAAGCGATATTAATATTGATATATCAGTACCGAAAGCCTAGAAATCTTAACAAAAGCATATATATATATATATATATATATATATATATATATATATATATATATATATATATATATATATATATATATATATATATATATATATATATATATATATATATATATATATATATATATAATTATATTATATATATATATATATATATATATATATATATATATATATATATATATATATATATATATATATATATATATATATATATATATATATATATATATATATATATATATATATATATTACACATCACCATCACTCAGGGGCAAAATCCTATTCAAGGAGAGGGTGTTAGAAGAATAAAAATAAAGTAAAAGAGTAAAAAAATTAAAGAAACAACCCCTGCAGATCCCACCTAATGCAAAGTCTTATGTGAGCGCACACGTGGACTTTAAAGAAATTGAGATTAAATTCTGAAGGAAACACTGAAGATGGGAGAGAGTTCCTCAAACATTTTGAGGTCGCAGGAAAGAAGGAGGCACCACAGCGGACAAGTCTGGAGTTGCCTATGTCCACGCAAAATTGATGCGCAGACAATGTACCCCTTGTGCTACGAGGACGCCGTAAAGGTGGAGGTATACGAGTGGATAGTTCCCTCGAGCAATTGCCGCTGAAGTAGGTATAGAAAAAAGACAAGGCACCAACGTCACGTCTCATAGATAAAGTCAAGTGAATTAGAAAGAACGGAATAGTTTATAAGTCTTTTAGCCTTTGACTCAACCTTATCCAAAAGACGGGTGAAACCTGAGCCACCCCAGATATGAGAGCAGTACTCCATACAAGGAGTATATTTATAGTAACTGCAAAGAAGGAAAAAATTCACGCGGTCTAAACAGAACTCCATGTTTCTTTGAAGCCGCCGTAGCAACCAATGAGATATGAGGTTTCCAAGACATTTTTTTGTTTATGTGAAGGCCCAGGATGTTTATATTGTCAACAGGAGAGATGGGAGAACCATCGAAAGAAATAGAAAAGTTAGGAGGTGTCTTTAACAAGGAGACTTCTAGAAGTTTAATTTTTAAAGAGTTGAATTTCACAAGGTTGAGACGACCCCACTGGGAAATTCTATCCAGATCTGCAAGAATTGAATCGGAAAAATGAAGATGAGAGGCAAATCTAGATGCAAATGAAGGAGCAGATTTGAAATGAATAGAGGAATGGAGGATTGAGTCATCGGCATATGAATGGATAGGGTTAGATGAACAGCTGAGAAGATCATTAATGAAAAGTAAGAATAAAGGAGGAGACAAGACAGAATCTTGAGGAACACCACTATTGACAGGAAAGGAAGAAGTCTCTCCATCAACAACACCCGAAATGGAACGAATAGAAAGAAAGCTAGATATAAGTAAGCAAAGAGAAGGAGGAAACCCAAAGGAAGGGAGCTTGGAAAGCAGTGACGCATGCCATACTC
>SEYY01000343.1:107500-110000 GCA_009176605.1 Armadillidium nasatum
GCTCAAACTTTTGCTCTAATTCAATCTTAGACGATTCCGGAGCTATTCCTCTTACCTTCAGCCCCCTCCAACTCATTTATGCCTAATATTATAATTTCTTCTAAAGATGTCATTTTTGCTTTCTCTGAGCTTAACACTAAGAAGAAGTATGGTCCTGATGGTATTCCTCCTCCGATTCTCAAAACATGAGCTTCTGAGCTTGCATCCTGCCTTGGTAAACTATCTCGTCTCTGTCTTTCAACTTCGACCTTCTTTCTTGCTAGAAACGTGTTCTCATTTAGCTTGTGCCGAAGAAAGGGGACTAATCTCAACCCTCCATCTATCATACCATTTCTTTAACCTCCGTACTTTCTAAAGCTTTCGAATCTATCCTTAACAAAGATTTTCATTCTTCTAAATCTTATCTCTGATCGCCAGTATGGCTTCCGTAAGGAGTACTCTACTGGGGATCTTCTTTCCCTTATCTCTGACTATTGATCCTCCGCTCTTCGGTGAATCTTTCGCTGTGGCGCCAGACAAATCAAAAGCCTTCGATAGAGTCTGACACAAAACTTTTATTTCCAAACTTCCCTCTTTTGAAATGTATCCTTCTCTCTTCTTTCTGATCGTTCTATAGCAACTGTTGTAGACGTCCACTATTCTTCCTTTAAATCTATAAATAGTGACGTTCCTTAGGAATTTGTCCTATCCCCAACACTTTTTCTAATTTTTATTAATGGCTTTCTCTCTATTGTTTCATCACATATCCACTGCTACGAACATGACTCTACTCTTCAGAACTACTTTCAGTTTGAAAGATTCCCCTCCCAACAGCAGTTAATTGACTCAAGGAATATGGCCTGCGAGCAACTGACCTCTGATTCTTCTCGTATTTCAAAGTGTGGTCAGAGAAATCATTGTCGTTTTCATTTCATCAAAAACTTTGTACCTCCATCTCAACACTCGTCACAATCTTCACACAACTATGATATTTTCTTCGAAACCACGTAACTCAAACCTTTGTATGTTTATAATGTTCTTGGTGTTTTTTTATAGTGATCTTTCTTGGAAAAATCACATTCCTTCTCGTTCTAAACAAACTTCTAAGAGGTTGGGTGTTCAGGGGCTCTTTCAGAATTTCTTCACGCCATCACAGATATTTGCTCTTTATACGAATGCTGTTCGCCCCTGTATGGAGTACGCCTTACACATCTGGGGTGGTTCCACTCATACTTCTCTCTTGGAAAAATTAGTCTAGAACTTTTCGTATTATAAAGTCCTCTTCATTCTCTTCCTATTCGTCGTCCTGTTGCATCACTCACTATTACAAAGGACACTGCTCTCCTGAACTCTCCCCTTCGCATTCCTGTTCCTCTGATAAAGGTTCGTGTGACATGCTTTTCAAGTTTCAACACAGTCTTATCTTTTCTCTGCCCAACTCTCTGACCCCAGATTTAACCACTAAGCTGAATCTAATATGTGACTCAACTGGCAAGTCAGGAACACACTCTCTTTACTTATTTTCCAAAATTACTTGACTTACATACTTTCAAACGTCATTTATCTGGATATGTCAGCCATTAACCGACGATTCCGACATCCCACCAACTCTGGTGGAATTTGGAAAGCCTCTGGCCTTTGCAGCCCACTAGATGAGATATATATATATATATATATATATATATATATATATATATATATATATATATATATATATATATATATATATATATATATATATATATATATATATATATATATAAATATATATAAATGTGGTATTAAATATGTTCGAATTAGAAAATATTTTAATGTGCAAAGTAAATATTAAAATAAATAAGATTTCCCTTTTCGCATCATTTGAGAGAGAATTTTCAATCTCTTTTTCTTTTGTTTCCCTTTGTGAAACAATTTTTCCTTAATTTTACATCATTTCCCCTCAGATATTCAAAGGTTGAGGATGTGACTGTGTGAAAAGTCTCGTCTTTTTTTTTTTTTTTTTTTTTGTGGTGAAGAGAACAATAGTGAACATATTACCAGATTTAATCACGAAAAAACAAGAACTGATTTGAAAATTTATGTTTTATGTTTTAAAATGTGATTTTAATTCAAAGCTTTAGGAGTTTTCATAAATTTTATGACATTGCACATTTTTAAGACATTTTGAAAAGTGTTTTTGGAAAAAATGGGTAAATTTTTGTAAAATTGTGGTTAAGGTTGGTGAAAAATATTTCATATTAATAAAAGATTTTCTAATCTTATAAAGAAAATAAGACAAAACTTTTCAAAATAAAATTTAAAAGATTTTAAAAAATTTAGCCCTGTCGTTGACTATGTTCACAATATCTGACTATATATATATATATATATATATATATATATATATATATATATATATATATATATATATATATATATATATATATATATATATATATATATATATATATATATATATATATATATATATATATATATATATATATATATATAATAAATTATTGAAATTTAGAGTGCTTGT
>SEYY01000343.1:115000-125000 GCA_009176605.1 Armadillidium nasatum
TAACTTATTTTGAATAACTGTATCACAGTCATTTAAATTTTGAGCGTAGTATAAAATAATTAAATTTACAAAACTACAAATTTAATAACTCATTATAGTATAGTTTTTATATAGAATATCTTCTATAGAAATATTACTTGTTGTATTTATTAATTTGTAGCCAAAAAGAGGCATAACACTTTCACATTTACTTTGAACTTTTTCTAGTGTTGATTTTTTTATCTTTGGTATCCAGTGAGTTACTCTTTTGGGAGACTCTCTTGATGTACTCCAAGGTCTTTCAAAATTAACTGTTGTATGACTTTTAATAAAGCTTTCCATTTCAGGATCAAAATCCAAGTTAAGTTTCTTTAATAAGTCTTTCGTTACATTCATAGGTGAAAGGGAAAGATCTTCGTAACGAAGAACATGTACCCGATTAGGATATATCTTTGAATATTCTAAAATTGTTTGATAATCTTTTTCCATATGTTTACAATGTATTTGCGGATCATTGCACAAATCAGTTTGACACCAATCAACACTAGACACTCTTGAATTAATAACTGCTCTAGGATCTCTGACTAGATATATAACTTGCAAGTTTAGACTTTTGTCCTCTAGAAATGGTTTTAAAAATCTGACACCAATGCGTACTAACTTCATCACGGACCAAGGGAATATTTTGCAGGCCGCTTCAAGGAACTTCTTCTGGAAACACAAGGCATTATGATTGATTTTATTTTTGCACGCTTCCCAAACTCTTTTATTTCTTGAAAACAATTCTACTGTGGCTCTTCTTGCGTCAGCAATGTAATCTTTGTGATATCTGGAAAAAAGGGAATTACTTAATAATGATTTTTAAATTTCAGAGAAAAAGAAAATTACATACATGGGAAATTTTGTCTAAGAAATGCGTCATTAACTCGTAAAAACTAGGACTATTCTTTACATTATGTAATTTGTATCATCCTTTAATTATACTGTACTATTGGATGAGGATCTTTTTCACATTCAAAGAACTCTTTTCCTACTTTTGCAGATTTCTTCAATTTATTTAAAAAAAAAAAAAACTTTCGGTGAAAAATTAAAAAAAAAAAAAAAAAAAATATATATATATATATATATATATATATATATATATATATATATATATATATATATATATATATATATATATATATATATATATATATATATATATATATATATATAATAGGATATTCGGAAAGTAATTTGCTTTTTTCATCATTATAAAATATGATTCACAGAACGACGTCAGAACAAGGTCGAATGAGCGAGATTTGTCTAGAAATAGAATACCATCTCTTCTATCCGGCTGCGTATCATTCTAGTTATTTCGGTAATTAACCCCATGGAGGATAAGAATTTCCTGAGCGGGGTTTGTCGGATATGTCACAAGAGCCATCTTTCAACCATTTAAACCACAATTGGCATTTACGAGCTCTACTGTATCCGAATACATTTCACAAGTGTTCTTCATTGCTTCTGTACCGGAAATTTTCCTTCGAAACACTTATAGAAAGTAATGGCAAATATGTTGTTTTATAAAGTATTTATCCTCCATGGGGTTAATTATCGATATAACTATGAATGACAGCCGAATAAAAGAGGTGGGATTCTATTTCTAGACAATTCCTTCCAATTTGACCTTCGTTGTGACATCTTTATGTAGTATCATATTTCATATTGGTGAAAAAAATTAATTACTTTCAGAACATCTTATATATATATATATATATATATATATATATATATATATATATATATATATATATATATATATTATATATATATATATATATATATATATATATATATATATATATATATATATATATATATATATATAATATATATATATATATATATATATATATATATATATATATATATATATATATATATATATATATATATATATATATATATATATATATATATATATATATATATATATATATATATATATATATATATATATATATATATATATATATATATATATATATATATATATATATATATATATATTATATATATATATATATATATATATATATATATAGTAATCTTTTATTTGTATTTATTTTATTTCTCACCAGAAATTATTTTTTACTCGAGAAAAATGGACCTTCCTTTTTCTAGAAACTCAATATTATAATTAAAAAAATTTAAAGCCACAATACACAATCTAACTCACAACATCATTGAGGAGAGCACAGACGCACACTTAAAAATTAAAAAAGAAAAGCGAAATATAACAAAAGGTAAAATTCCTCAGAACAAATGTGGCTACAAAGAAGGAAGCAAAGGAGGGAGAGTAATAACATATTTCATTTTTGTCTGAAGATATCATAGAAAAAAACTTTAAAATGTATATAATATTTACAGATTTGGGGAAAACATTGATACTGTAACAAGAGACCAAAATAAAAACTTTCAGAACCCTCAATGACCAGTATTTTGAAATAGACTCCACATTGGTGAAAGTGATTAGAAACATGTAGGCAAAAAATGAAAGTGCGATTAGAACAGCTCATTATATGAGTGAATGATTCTCAGTATAGGGACAAGCGTTAGATAAGGGGGAAGATAACACATCTACGTTTTATTATACACATGCATATATGCATAAGTAGAGTATATGGGAAGATGATCTTAGAATAGTAATAGAATATGAAGATGACATTTCAAATAATGACACGAGAAATAGAAACTTTTCAGGGAAATGTGGAGATAGGGAGAGACACTGCAAGAGCTGGAGGAGTTGGAGTGTTGTAATAAACGAAAGAAAAGAAAAGGGTGATGAAAGTAGAGAGAGGACGAGAGGGAGTAGAAACTGTTGTTGGCGGTGCAAGACTAAAAGAGTTAGAGGAAAAAAGTGATTGAGGTTATATGGAATTTTTTTTTTTTATTCTTGGCGCTTTTATTATTATTTCAACATGTGACAACTGAAAAAAATGTTAGGCTTAAATGAGCTGGAGCGGAATGGAGAAAGAGAATAGCTCTGGAATCGTTAATTGTGGAATTTAAGGCAAATTTTGAGCAAATTTTGAGCAAAGAGTTCAGCTTTGACAAAAGGCAACAGGGCATTTGTGCCGTCGAAAGATATTAGAATAGGGAAAGTTTATTACATTTACTCCGAAGGAAAGATTTCTAGTGGTGTCACGAAGAATAAATTTTCCATGATTCCTGGATGAAGTATTAGTTCGAGTGTCGGCAGTTTGAAGAGGAAGGTAATTCCAGAAAGCAGTAACCCTGTAGAGAAAGGCACGAAAACAAGCAGAGTTTTTTTTTTTTTTTTTTTTTTTTTTTTTTTTTTTTTTTTTTTTTTTTTTAAGAGTTCACATTTCACGGGCATTGCCCTATTATAGGAGAGGAACTTTTCTAGGTAGTATATACCTAGGATCCCCAAGTGGGATCGAACAAGCACCCTCAAGCACGTGAGTCAATCACTCTACCGTTTGAGCCAAGGTAGACGGCAGAGTTAAACCAAGATTTATTAATTTTAGAAGATGGAAATAATATGGACCACCTGGAATATGTTATGAGAGCTTTATCATATGTTCATGGTTATTTTGGATAAGAAATGGTAAGCGAGTTCGCCAGCAGTATCTAGAGAAATAGAGGAAAGCCATAGACAGTGGTGAACATTGAAATCAGCAAAAATGATGATTTCATGCAAAGAAGGAAAAAAAAATATGTTCTATTTTAGAGTTTATTACAGTAAAAGAATTTAGGATACTCAATAAAATTAGATGATAAATAGAAAAGAATAAATGAATTTAGTTGTAGATTAGCAAGAGAGAATAGGCCATAGAGTTGAGGAATCTGAAGACTCCAAATTAGAAAAAAAGAGAACAGATAAAATCGGTGCGCAGTAAAAACATCATTTCCTTTGCCGGAAATTGAGAATATAGACAACAAGACTTTAAGAAGAAACAAAATAAGACTTGCTGCAGGAGTACTCAAGCACCTGAGTTTTGGTCTAGAGGAGGAAAGGTGGTATTTAAGAAAGTGAAAATTAGAGTAAATGCCGCAAATGATACAAAAATTAATGAAGATTAAGATCGTTCATCAAAACAGGAGTAATTCCTTGACTGCACAAACTCCACCACCTGAAGCGTCAACTTCCAAGTGATGATGGAGTAGGGGTGGCTAAGAGGCTATCTTTTGACGCAGCCCCTGATGGCACCACCAAAGCTGATTTTATTTGAACCATTTTATTTATTTTTATTATTATTATTATTTTTATTTTTTGAAAAGAGGAAGTGTAATGTGTAAACGTTTGTTTGTTTGCATAAAGTAGTACTAACTGCTTTAATTATGTGTTGGAAGACGTTAAACTATCCAAGAAATGGAAGATGTCAAAGAGATGTTTCCTAAGAATCCATATACTCAATGGGGATAATCTCAACACTTAGGACAGCGCTACGTCCTCCTCTATTATATATATATATATATATATATATATATATATATATATATATATATATATATATATATATATATATATATATATATATATATATATATATATATATATATATATATAATGGTTGAACAAAACTATTTAGAAAGCAGAAAGAAGGAATGCCTAAATATGACAACAAAACAGACGTCTGTTAGCCCATATCGAAGAGGGAACCACAATCGTTCGTGTTTCACGTGTGATAGGTAATCTAAAACATAAGGAGGAAGCGTCAGTTGATATGTGATCAACATTCTGTGCTGGTTCAAGAGGGTACCCCTACATTGTGTGTCTGTAATCAAAGTGGCAATGTTATTTGGGGTATTACGAATTACCGTGTTCAAGGTCACGTGTGCCCATTTTGCCTCCAGAAAACATCATCCTATAAATACCAGTTGGTACTTCACCAAATATATCATTTAAAAATCAAATACATTGCCCTTAAAATACTGCTACTACCCTCCTTAAGAATTCTGTAAAATACACCATCTGGACCTGCAGCTTTACTTGGCTAATTTTGTCAGGTAAAGATTTAATTTCTTTTACCTTAAATTTAAAATTCTGTAAGTTGGTTTATTACGTGTATTGCTGAACTTTAGTCTCTAAATAATTATGTAAATTGCTTCAGTAAACGCTGACACAAAATTAACATTGAAAATGTTAACCATTCCCGATCTAAACTTAAAAAATTCTCGGCAACTTTTTTTCTAAGATCAATTGCACTACTCTTACTTTTAATTTTTTAAAGTTATAAAAGCTAATATTCGTTTTCAGGTCCTTATAATTATTCCTTGATAAATTAACTCCCGACATTTTCTTAGCTTTCTTATTGACTGGTTAACTTCATTTTTAAATTTCTTATTACTTTCTAAATCTTATTTCTCACAACTTAACTGCCCTTGAATATTTTATAACATTAATGCTTTTCACCGACTTTCTCTTTTGTCTTTCTATTTCACCAATTAGGTTTTCTCTTAGCGACTAGTGCGTTTATTTTTAAAACATACTGACTAAATATTTTTCAAAATTTTCGTCAAGTGTTCCCACATGACAAAATAAATTTAGGTTTCAAACTCCTTATCTCAGTCAATTTTGTCAAGGCACAGCTTGAAACTTGCTGTAATCACCATATCTGAAATCTAAAATATTTTCCTTATTAATTTGCAAATTACGCATTCAAGTTAAATATAATTATATTGTAGTCACTAGCTCCTAGATTGTCATCGACTCTTATTTCATTAACTACGATTTCTTAGTTTGTTCATATTAAATCTAATAATGTGCCATGTAAGTTTATGAATCACTTAACTCAAAAAATTGTTTAAAATATAATTTATAAATACAAAATTTCTATGATCCATCCTAGTTTAGGATTCCTACTCAATGTCAAAATTATTTAAGTATTCCTTTATGATTGTGCCTCTTCTTTCCTGTAGAAATGGGTCTCGATTTTCTTCACCATTTTTACTTCTAATTCTTCACTCTGGTCAGAAACTCTATAAAAGGCCTCTATTATGTACGATTTTCTGTACATAAAGATATCTATGCACGCAGATTCAACATCATGATTAATTTTAATGTCAGTTATTAAAACACACTGAATACTGATTTTAACATAAACTGCTACTCCAATATCATTCCTCCCTTTACGCTTTTATAGATAAAACGAATATCCAAAGTTGTCCCAATAAAATGCCTCATTAATTTAGTGCTTCAATAAAATGCAAATAATATTTAGATTTTTCTCTACGATATGATAAACTCATCATTTTTTTTTTTATATTTCTAAGCCTTTGAGAATTTATATAGACACATTTCTTATTCAACATGCTCTTACTTGTATCACACCTATCGTTTCTATTTGTAAAATTTTCATTATCATTGCAAACAATTTTACTAATTAGACATTTAACAGTCATTTCTACTTAGATCACCAGTACAGTAACTTCCATCTCCACAATCAACAGTGCTTAGATTCATACCAATCATAACCAGTTATAAAAAAAAGACAGTGAAAATACGAGGATAAAAGAAAGTGTGGGAAAGGTGAATGAAAAGGGAGGGCAGAGCAGAAAGAGTAAGAGATAGAGAAAACCAGGAAGATGAGAAAGAAAAGAGTGAAAGGGAAGGAATGAGATAAACAAAAAGTGAGAAAAAAAGAGAGAAGAGGAAAAGAAATAGAAAGATGAGGAGAGAAAAGAAAAGGAGGAGAGAGAAAAAACGAGAGAAAGAGAGAGATTATAAATGTAAAAAAACGGAATGAAAGATAGAATGATATGTGGGAAAGAGAATGAGAAAGAGAGAGAAAGAATGAGAAATATATATTGAAAAAAGAGAAAATCAGAGAGAGAGAGAGAGAG
Source organism: Armadillidium nasatum (assembly GCA_009176605.1). NCBI lineage: Eukaryota > Metazoa > Arthropoda > Malacostraca > Isopoda > Armadillidiidae > Armadillidium > Armadillidium nasatum. The sequence continues at coordinate 121,835 of SEYY01000343.1, forward strand.
AGACCTAAAATCAATGCTGAACATTAAAACTGAACAAAATTCATAAAATCGATATTTATTATTATTATTATTATTATTATTATTATTATTATTATTATTATTATTATTATTATTATTATTATTATTATTATTATTATTATTGCCTATCAATTTTCTTATGAATGTATTTAGGTTTAAAATTAAGATAATACTGTATTAATTAGTTTACATTGTCCAAAGAACATATATAAGAAATTGACATATTGTATATATATATATATATATATATATATATATATATATATATATATATATATATATATATATATATATATATATATATATATATATATATATATATATATATATATATATATATATATATATATATATATATATATATATATATATATATATATATATATATATATCCCTCTTTCTACTCGACACAGCCTTGCACACAACTATGGCATCTTCGAAAACACACAACTCAAACCTTCGTTTGTCCTTTAATATTCTTGGTTTTTCTTTATCTCGTGATCTGTCTTGGATCACATTACTTCTCTTTCAATCTTTCAAAACAAGCTTCTAAGAGGTTGGGTTTCTGTGTTTCCTTCAGAATTTCTTAACGCCACCCCAGTGTTTAATATTTATAGGGTTATTGTTAGTCCCTTCGGGATGTACGTTTCACACATGTGGGTTGGTTCCATTCATACAGCTCTCCTTGAAACGGTCGGGTCTAGGGCTTTTCTTCTTTAGAAATCTCTACGGTCTCTTTCTGCCCGTCGAATTGTTACGTCACTCTCACTATTCTATCACTATTACAACACTGCTTTTATGATCTTAATTAACATAATTAAAAACGAAATCCTCAATTCTGGATCAAATCCCAATTTGTAATTTCATCTTGATAAGTTTTCAAGTCTTTCTTACACCGGAAATATTTGAAAACATCTTAATTCTACTAAACTATATATATATATATATATATATATATATATATATATATATATATATATATATATATATATATATATATATATATATATATATATATATATATATATATATATATATATTGTGTGTGTTTGTGTGTTGTGTGTGTTGTGTTGTGTGTGTGTGTGTGTGTGTGTGTGTGTGTGTGTGTGTGACAATATATGCGTAAATTGTCACACACAATATACGTAACCTTGTGTGAAGGTTACGTATGTAATTATAATTCTTAACTTATATAGCATCATTTGCTTCAAGAAAGATTGATTAAATTATTATGAAATTTAACAAACAAACAAAAAAAAAGTTTGAACAAAACCAAAGACCAAAAAGTAAAAAATACATTATCGAGTGAATCTTTTTTCAAGTTTTTCAAAATATAAACTTGAATTTAAAAAATAGCCTATTACTCAATTAGGGTAACACTACCTCATCACATACATTATCATTTTACATGGATACATATGCACTACAATCTTGGAGGAGGTTCCTCCTCTACCAACAGAAGAAAACAAAAGTGTTTGGTAAGAAATAGTTTTTATTTTTATTTCATAATGATATTGTTAATGGGTTTCTTCTCGTTTTTATTTTTCTTCTACTTTAAATTGTAATTTGTATTAATTTTAAAATAATTTTTCTTTTCAGTTAGTCCTGCAAATATATTTCCTACGTTTTACTTCCCTTGCCTCTTATATATATATATATATATATATATATATATATATATATATATATATATATATATATATATATATATATATATATATATATATATATATATATATATATATATATATATATATATATATATATATATATATATATATATATATATATATATATATATATATATATATATATATATATATATATATATATATATATATATATATATATATATATATATATATATATATATATATATATATATATATATATATATATATATATATATATATATATATATATATATATATATATATATATATATATATATATATATATATATATATATATATACCTGCAATGAAGCAAGTCCCCAATGATAGTCTGAGCTTCTTTGGCATCATGTTCCTCCTCGTGATAAAAGTTCCTCATGCCAAAAGGCATTAACGGCTCATATACATTATAAACACCAGGATGAGACTCGAGAAGCTCCTCCAGAAATGTTGATCCTGAACGCCAGGTTGTAGCAATGATTATCTGCCAAGCAAAATTACTCCATTATTTTTATTAATAACTTCAAATTCATTAATGAATCCACACAAGCATATATATATATATATATATATATATATATATATATATATATATATATATATATATATATATATATATATATATATATATATATATATATATATATATATATATATATATATGTATAGTGTGTGTGTGTGTGGGCACGGTTCGGTTAAAACTCTAACCGCTAAATGGTAGTTATATTTTGAAAACCCTCGTGGAATGAGGATGTGTGCAACAATCAGCCTGTTCGCTGTTGACTGACTATATGTAGACTTATTAAAGTAACAACATGTTCAAGAAGCAGATTCTATGAAACAAATGGAACCGAAGAACTGAGTCAGCAGATGGTATTATTGAAAGGTTGAAAAAAGAATTGGAGATCTCTAACAGTACAAGATAAAACTTCATCTGTGATTCTGCTGGTATCTTGAACAAACTGTTGGAGAAAAAGAAGTGTCAAAGTCCACAAAGTAATGACGCATCTGAGGATATATATTTAAATGATTCCTGAAAGGTACGTCCTTGGTGATTTTTATTGTTGCTGAGTCCTTGGATAAGATCTAAATTAATTTCCAATTCAATCTGTTGAAGGATTCAAACTTCAAAGATGTTCTTTAATAAAGTAATGTAGCAGACATTTCAAAAATCTTTCGATCTCCCCTATAAGAACAGAAATGTCAGCTGTCAGCTGCTTTTAGCCGAAGGTTTATCAGCTTGTTCTTACTTCAGAGGCATAATTTCAGTCAAAGTAGGGTAAAGAAACACATGGAGACAGTTTTGAGAAGCTATGATGAAGAAAATTTCTTCTTAAGGAGTATCACCCACTCTAAGAAAAAACGGAGACACAAGATGGAGATCAGTTCAGACAAGATTTTGACTGTCGTCTCTTTCTTTTTGAGAATGATGTTGGTCTACCTGGTCATCAGTACAACACAGCCATCCAATCTTG
>SEYY01000343.1:130000-139226 GCA_009176605.1 Armadillidium nasatum
CTTGACACTCACGTATATATATATATATATATATATATATATATATATATATATATATATATATATATATATATATATATATATATATATATATATATATATATATATATATATATATATATAATATAAATATGAAATCATGTCATTTTTATATGGTTATATTTGGAGCCCTGTAAAAGGGTTTCAAATGAAACTCTTAATTGGTTCTAAATCGATGAGAGCTTGGATGGAGAACCTTAAAACGTTCAAAATAAAACTTTTTTGAAAGAGTTTCAATTAAACGATTGTATTTTTGTTTAGAATTTCTTCATTTTTAAATATTTATCAAGTAATAATAAATTAAAATATAATGTAAAATGTTTTATTATTATATTGATGTGTTAAAATATATGTTTCAGTCAATAAATGAGAATCAATTGAAGCTTTGAGAGTTTCAGTAATTTAAGGATTAACTGTATTCGAAAATGATGCACTTTCGAGTCCAAAATTACATCTAATATATAGATAAAAAAAACAGCATTTTAAATTTTTAATTAAAACCTGTTTTTTTTTTATCAAATTTAGAAATCAGTGGTTAGTTGATGTTATTACTCTCTATTCTCTTTAACATTTGTCAATAGAGAGTAAGCTAGTGCAAATTATAAAAGCTTTTGAATTTCAACTAAACCTTCAATAAGTCTGTTAAATGAACTTAATATTTACTGTGAAATATCATCGCACAAATTTATTATCATGTATGTGATAAAAAGGAACGTATAAAAATGAGAAAAATATGTTTGCCTTTGCCAGAGTAAAAGAATTTAGACAGGACTGAAGTCGTTAATTAAGTTAATCACCTGACCCAAATAAAAGAAATTAATTCATTCTTTAAAATAAATAAATAAATAAATAAATAAAAAATCTATAAATGCATTAATTATCAATTTCTGTGAGACTAAAATGAGAAATGATAAGAACTGAATAACTAAAAAAAAAAAATATTTTAAATATAGTCACACCAATTTGTTAAATTGACTGAATAATTGCAATTCAATTCAAATGCACAGTACATGCAAACTTGCATATATATATATATATATATAATATATATATATATATATATATATATATATATATATATATATATATATATATATATATATATATATATATATATATATATATATATATATATATATATATATATATATATATGGAGATGGATAAATGGATGGGGTGAGGGAGATTTTATGGGGGAGAGGTCTGAGTTTGGAAGAGGGAAGGAGAGTTGTGAAGGACTGACCGAGGTGGGGTGCGATGGTAAAAGAGAATGCAAGTAGCAAGTATGAGTGTATGAGTGTGAGAGAATTGTGGAAGACACCACCCGACGAAAGCCGGAAAAGTAATTAGTGATATATATATATATATATATATATATATATATATATATATATATATATATATATATATATATATATATATATATATATATATATATATATATATATATATATATATATATATATATATATATATATATATATATATATATATATATATATATATATATATATATATATATATATATATATATATATATATATATATATATATATATATATATATATATATATATATATATATATATATATATATATATAATATATATATATATATTATATATATATATATATATATATATATATATATATATATATATATATATATATATATATATATATATATATATATATATATATATATATATATATATATATATATATATATATATATATATATATATATATATATATATATATATATATAATATATATATATATATATATATATATATATATATATATATATATATATATATATATATATATAATATATATATATATATATATATATATATATATATATATATATATATATATATATATATATATTAAAAATTTCATACGAATACATAATGTTGTTCTCACCGATATAAAAGAATTGTGATTGATGCAACAAACTATGATTTATTCATGAACTTATTTAACAAAATATATATTATAAGCATTTCATTATTTATTCAATAAGGAAACAATTCTGTTATCTTTATACGAAATTTTAGGTTAACAGTTAACTGCATTATTAAATTGTATAATAAGTAAGGGAATACTTTTAAAACTTTTTGTATTATGAAAATGAAAAAGTATTTTTAAACATTTAATACGCGTGAATACACAGTCACATACAAACACACACCAACATATATATATATATATATATATATATATATATATATATATATATATATATATATATATATATATATATATATATATATATATATATATATATATATATATATATATATTAGAGGTGGACCGGATATCCGCATCCGCATCGCACTGCGGATATCCGCATCATTTTTCCAATATCCGCATCCGCGGATATCCGCAATTGGATATCCGCAACCGCATCCGCATGCGCGGATAGTAAAAAATTACGTATCATGCAATCGATAAAAACTTTCAAAGGCAAAACTTTGTATTGAATGCAGAACCTCTTTCTGAGCGCCATACAGGCGACTATCTTGAAACTGTATTTGAAAAGATGCTGACAAAATGAAAGATTTCATTAAATGAAGTGCACTGCGTAGTCAGGATTCGGGGACAAATATAAAAAAAGCACTTTCTCTGGCAAGAGTGAAAAATGTAGATTGCTTTGCACACCAAACTCAGATAGTAGTTAAAAATTCCATTATGAGTCAAAAATTGTATTAATAACCAAATGTAGGTTAATTGCTACGCATTTCAATCACTCCGTTGTAGCCCAAAATGAGCTGAAGAAAATACAAACAAGATTAAATGTTCGTCCACTTTCTGTCATGCAAGATATTCAAACACGCTGGAATAGTAGTTTGCATATGCTTGAGAGGATGAGCGAAATTAATGAGGCCATTTGCCTTTATGCTTGAAGCAGCACAAAAATAAAGCCTCTAACAGCTGACGAAAATGACATTTTAAATAATTGTATTAATATCCTTAAGCCTTTTGAAGAATTAACAAAGACTATAAGTTCAGCTGAATCATGTTTATCAGATGTGATACCACTTGTTTCAACATTGAAAGTTGTGTTAACAAATGTTATTAAGTCTAATAGAGTTTCAAGGATGACTGAAACATTAATGAAGGAGATGAATGAAAGATTTGAAAACCTGGAAAATGATGATGCTTATACAATTGCAACCTTTTTAGATCCTAGGTACAAAACAAAATTTTTAAACCACTTGTTTCTCAGAATGTTAAAATCAAATTAGGATGCTTATGCGATGAGATGATAGAAACAGCTAAAATAACGCCATTTCAAGAAAAAGCAAAAGATCTCAGATACAAAAGAAACAAAATCTTCTAGCTTCCAGCAGCAATGAAGAATCACAGTCAGAAGTGTCAAAGGATACAATATCGATTATTGAAAATTATCTGAAACTCCCACGTGTGGAGGCAGATAAAGACCAACTGGTTTGGTGGAGAGATAATTGCAAAAAGTTTCCCTTTTCTTGCTGAGATGGCAAGGACTTATTTAGCATGCCCTTCAACTAGTGTTGCTAGTGAGCATCTTTTCAGTGGAGCAGGTCTCATTTACGACGAAAAGCGAACCAAACTTTCACCTGAAAGAGCCCAAAAGCTTTTATTTCCAAAAAATAACTTACCAATTATTAACTTCAAATGGAATATGGTGAAACTGTGAAGTGTGAAGGTAATACTGAATTACTGGATAATATATATATATATATATATATATATATATATATATATATATATATATATATATATATATATATATATATATATATATATATATATATATATATATATAAAACCTTTTTCCAAATGGGTGGAGGTTGGGGAAAGAGGTTGGTCCCCGTCCCACACCCTGGTAACATAGATTCTGGATATTATATTTAAAATTCCAAGAATCTATGGCAAAAACTCCTAAAAAATTAAACTATCCGCATCCGCATCCGCATCTGCGGATATCCGCAATTGAATATCCGCAACCGCATCCGCATCCGCGGATAGTAAAAAATTACTATCCGGTCCACCTCTAATATATATATATTCTCCGGTGGGCAAAAGCCGGAGGTCTACCGAATTCCACAGGAGTAGGAAAAACTATCCTGGTTGATGGTGGCCGACATGTTCAGATACACGGCGTTTGAATATATGCAAGTCAAAGGAAGTTGGGAAAACAGACAAAGGGAGCTCGTCCCCCGAGCTCTTCTCAATGGAGGAGGTATATGACGAGAGAGTTCAGGAGAGCAGTGTCCGTTGTAAAAACGATAGTATAGAGAGAGTGACGCAACAATTCGACGGACAGAAAAAGATTGGAGAGTTAGTAAGAGCAGGAGAGTTGATGAGACAAAAAGTCCTAGACTCCAACTTCTCAAGGAAAGCTGTATCAGTGAAACCACCCCAGATGTGTGAAGCATACTCCATACAGGGACTAACCACACCCTTTTGGAGAGAAAACAACTTGGGCGGCGTGAAGTAATTCTGAAGGTGCCTCAGAACACCCAACCTCTTACAAGTTTGTTTAGAGAGAGAAATAATGTGATCTCCTCCATTGAGAAGGGCTCGGGTGACACGACTTTCTACATAGTCTCATCCTTTCTCTGTCCAACTCTCCCACCCCAGACTTAACCGCTATGCTCAATCTTAAATGTGCTCTACTGGTAAAGTCTGGAACACACTCCCTTTATCTGTTTTCCCAACTTCCTTTGACTCTCACACTTTTAAACGCCTTGTATCGAGTCACGTCGGCCATTAGTGACCAGATTCCGAATGTTCCCCAACTCTGGTGGATATTGGTAGACCTCCGGCCTTTGCCCACCAGATGATATATATATATATAATATATATATATATATATATATATATATAATATATATATAATATATATATATATATATATATATATATATATATATATAATTGTAAATAAAGCTAAACAAATTTGTCGTTTCTCAGTCGCAACATGCGGTGGTTCGACCCCTGATGAGGTAAGTATTTCTTTATCTTCTAATTTGTTTAGCTCTATTTACAATTAAACAAAATGATTCCACGGTTTATAAAAAGTGGAAATATATATATATATATATATATATATATATATATAATATATTATATATATATATATATATATATATATATATATATATATATATATATATATATATATATATATATATATATAATATATATAATATATATATAAAAAAAATTAACAAAAAAAATTTAATTTAATTTACATATTTTTGAAAGCCCTTGAGCAACCTCTAAATGTAATTGAATTTCCTTCAAATTTTGGTTAAATTGTTTTTCATGAAGTCAAACAAAATTAGTACTTAAAACTTGAAATTTAAAAAAAAAAATTATGCCACTCTGATATATATATATATATATATATATATATATATATATAATATATATATATATATATATATATATATATATATATATATATATATATATATATATATATATATATATATATATATATATATATATATATATATATATTTTATGTTTCCTCCGGTGGGCAAAGGCCATTGAGGCCTACCTAATTCCACCGGAATTGGGAAAGATCTATTATCATGGTCGATGGTGGCCGACGTGTCCAGATGCAAGTCAAAGGAAGTTGGGAAAACAGATGAAGGGAGTGTGTTCCAGACTTTACCAGTAGAGTATATGTAAGACTGAGCGTAGCGGTTAAGTCTGGAGTCGGAGAGTTGGACAGAGAAAGGATGAGAATGTGTAGAAAGGCGTGTCGCACGAACTCTTCTCAATGGAGGAGGTATGCGACGAGAGAGTTCAGAAGATCAGTGTCCGTTGTAATAGCGATAGTAAAGAGAGAGTGACGCAACAATTCGACGGGCAGAAAGAGATTGAAGAGAGTTAATAAGAGCAAGAGAGTTGATGAGACGAAATGCTTTAGACTCCACCTTCTCTAGGAGAGCTGTATGAGTGGAACCACCCCAGATGTGCGAAGCATACTCCATACAGGGGCGAACAACACCCTTATACAGAGCAAGCAACTGATGTAGCGGATATTTATATTTATATTTATAATCAGCTCGGGCAATGAGGAAATGCGTCAATCGTTTGTTTTTTAACTGATGCTATGAATTTTCTCTTGGCATGAGTTAACGTTGATAAACGAAATGGGCCAAGTGTTTTTCTAATCCAAGTAAACTGAAAAAAAGTAAAGGAAAATATGTAAAATCGGCTCAAGTTGCTCATAGATTTTTTTCGACTGAACATTTATTTCGTATTCAAACATAATATGGGATGAGGAGCGAATCAGAAAAATTATTTTCAAAATATAATTTGAATTTAATAAAAAGTTCAAACATTAAATGTGACGTCTTAACCACTATCTATAAATGGAAAAATATCTAATAATTGATGGTAGTGGATCAATAGCCCTCATTCTCTTTTCCAGAAGATTTTGACTCATTTTATTTAATATTAGTATTTAGAGTCTTTACCGGAAGAGAACTGAAGATATTTCAAACGTTTACAATGATTTTGTCTTCAATGGCTCAAATTCTATATCTTTTATATACGTATTAAAATATGTTACACAAACAGTTGACGATCCGAAATCATCTGTATCAGCACGAAAGTAGTAAAATTATATATATATATATATATATATATATATATATATATATATATATATATATATATATATATATATATATATATATATATATATATATATATATATATATATATATATATATATATATATATATATATATATATATATATATATATATATATATATATATATATATATATATATATATATATATATATATATATATATATATATATATATATATATATATATATATATATATGTATGTGTGTGTGTGTGTGTGTGTGTGTGTGTGTGTGTGTGTGTGTGTGTGTGTAATGAGGCAGTTGCTGGTAGTTTTCTGTAATTGTTCTTTCATTTTCTTAAATTTAGGGGATTTATAAAAATCATTTTGAAACATGTGAAGAGAATAAAGTGAGGAAAAACGGTAAAATTTAAACTAAATTTTAACAAATGCAAAAACTGTTTTTTAAAAGATTTCTCTTTGAATTGAGTGGGTCAGGTCAGTGGGACTATTATTTTTAAAGAACAAATCATGTTTTATGTATGGATATTCAATTTATTCAAAACCTTATTGCTATATTTCCAAATCAATAATTCATATATATATATATATATTATATATATATATATATATATATATATATATATATATATATATATATATATATATATATATATATATATATATATATATATATATATATATATATATATATATATTTTTTTTATTTTATTTTTTTTTTTTTTTTTTTTTTTTTTTTTTTTTTTTTTTTTACAGAACGCCACCGCTCACGGGCAGAGCCCTTTTCGAGGAGGGAGCACACACACATAGAGATAACTCGTTTAAACACACACACACCCTAACGCACAGCCCTCAGGTGGGCGACAGACGGAAGCCTTGAAGAGTGGAAGGTTAAATACAGAAGGAAAAATAGATGAAGGTAGAGAGTTCCACAGAATAGAGGTGGCTGGAAAGAAGGAGGTACCACAACGGGCTAGCCTGGGATTTCCTACGTCCACACAAAATTGGTGCGAAAGCAGGGCACCCCTTTTGCAACGAGGACGACGCAATGGTGGAGGAATGCGAGAGGCCAATTCCCTCGAGCACCTGCCATTGTAGTACCTGTAGAAAAGAGATAGCGCGCCAACGTCCGTCGCAGAGACAGAGGGTCAAGAGAGTTTGAAAGTAGGGGACAGTTAATTAATCTTTTAGCTTTTGACTCAACCCTATCCAGAAGAGAGGAGGAGCCGGAGCCCCCCCAAATGTGAGAACAGTACTCCATACAAGGGCGAATAAGACCCTTATATATTTGGAGTAACTGCTCAGAAGAAAAAAATTCTCGCAACCTGAACAGAACTTCCCAGCTTCTTAGAGGCCGCTTGGCAACCATTGTAATATGTGGTTTCCAAGACAGTTTGTTGTTTATGTTTAGACCAAGAATGTTAATGTTATTTACAGGTGAGACGGGAGAGCCATCGAAGAGGATAGGAAAGTTAGGAGGTGTTTTTGAGAGGGAGATGTGAAGAAGTTGAGTTTTTAATAAAGAGTTGAATTTCACAAGGTTGCTATGACCCCACCGGGAAATCCCATCCAGATCGGCAAGAATAGAATTGGAAAGTTGAAGACGAGAAGCAACTCTAAAAGCAAAAGAGGGAGCAGATTTGAAATGAGTAGAAGAATGCAGAGTTGAATCATCAGCATAAGAGTGAACAGAGTTAGAAGTGCAGTGGAGAAGATCGTTAATGAAAAGTAAGAATAAGGTTGGAGATAAAACAGAACCCTGAGGAACACCACAGGTGACAGAAAAGGAGGAAGAGGTCGTTCCATCTACAAGTGCCGAAATGGAACGATCTGAGAGAAAACTAGACAATAGTAAGCAAAGAGAAGGAGGAAACCCAAAGGAGGGGAGCTTGGAGAGCAGTGACGCATGCCATACCCTGTCAAAAGCCTTGGATATGTCAAGCGCCACCACACAAGACTCCTCGAAGTCCCTAAGGGCAGAAGACCATAGATCAGTAAGATAGGAAAGTATGTCACCAGTTGACCTCGAGCGTCGAAAGCCAAAATGGTGATCAGAAAGAAGAGAATGAGACTCCAAATGATCCAGGAAATGAGAGTTGAGAAGAGTTTCAAAAATTTTAGATAGAACACAGGTGAGAGCTATAGGTCGATAGTTAGAAAGGTCAGAGCGACTACCTTTTTTCGGGATCGGTTGAACAAACGCACGCTTCCAGCATTGAGGAAAAGTATTAGTATTAAGGCATAGAGAGTAGAGCTGAACGAGGACAGGCGCTAACTCGGAAGCACACTCCCTCAGAACACGAGGGGGAATGCCATCCGGGCCACTGGCCTTCCTGACGTTCATAGATTTCAGGATCCCATGCACCCGATCATGAGTAATTACAGGTAGAGACATGGGACACCTGAGAGGAGAAGGAGTAGGAGGAGGGATGTCAGAATCGAGCAGGGTCGAATTAGAGGAAAAAAGGAGGCCGAAGAGATTAGCCTTTTCAGAAGGAGTATTAGAACAGAACCATCAGAGCGAATAAGAGGAGGAAAGGCAGATTTACAGAAGTTGTTAGA
>SEYY01000343.1:139326-146826 GCA_009176605.1 Armadillidium nasatum
TAATAATAATAATAGATTAAAAGAATGGAAAATGAAATGTAGAAGATAAGAATAAAAATTTCGTCATTAATTAATCAAAAGATCGTAATTTGAAGAAACAAAATTTTGCAAAGCAACAAAATTATAAATTTTCACTAAAGATAAAAATCTACCTTTCTCCCAGTATAAATATATATATATATATATATATATATTAATAATATATTATATATATATATAGTATAATATATATTATATATATATATAATATATATTTTAAATCCATTTAATAATAAAAATTATAATGCCCTTACCTCCTTCGATATGTTTTGTTCATCTTCCAAATATTTATGAATGTCTGCAGTCGGTTCCACAGATTCTTCTACTAGTTCTTCAAATTTTTTTAAAACCGAAGTAAATATATATTATATATATATATATATATATATATATATATATATATATATATATATTATATATATATATATATATATATATATATATATATATATATGGTCAGAGTTACTTTAGCATGTATACAAATAAAAACTAAACGTACGTTAAAAAGGAAAAAAACATTTTTGGAATCTTGAAAATTTTGATAAAGAAATTATAAAAGAAGTGAAAATAAGTTAAAAAAAATTGTTTTGTACGATAAATTAGGGAAATCTTGCCATTATTATTATTATTATATATATATTATATTATTATTTATTATTATTATTATTATTATTATTATTATTATTATTATTATTATTATTTATTTTATTATGTTAGCGAAACCAATTCGACTTATCATAACCTGAACGACCGAAGTTTGCCGTTGAATACAAACCTAACTGATTGAATGTTGCCGTAGGATACAATACATATAATACTATATATATATTATATAATATATATATATATATATATATATATATATATATATATAATATATATAATATATAATATATATATATATATATACAAATTTTTTTTACTCAATCGCGAAATTTATGTAACTCCAAAATTCTCGAAATTAATCTCAGAAAAAGAGGACGCTGCCAGACGTACGATGTCGCGAAACGTATTAAAAATCTAAATTACGTAGTTATTAAAGTTATTACAATTTTTTTTTTAATTCTCAATTTATCTTTACCAAAATTCTTCAAGGATTTTAAAAATATAATCCTTTTTAACGTACGTTAATATATATATTATATATATATATATATATATATATATATATATATATATATATATATATATATATATATATATATATATATATATATATATATATATATATATATATATATATATATATATATATATATATATATATATATATATATATATATATATATATATATATATATATATATATATATATATATATATATATATATATATATATATATTATATATATATATATATATAATTTATATATATATATATATATATATATATATATATATATATATATATATATATATATATATATATATATATATATATATATATATATATATATATATAGGGTGGGTCAAAACATACCTTTTTAAAAACAAGTCGAAACTACGCTATGCACTGGCGTTAGTATCATGGTCTGATACTGTGTGCAAAATTTCAAAGCTGTTCAACCCCCAAACCCCTCGTGCACATTATACCATTTTTATGTTATTCTCGATTCTAAAATCAATCTCAAAGTGTCTCAAATGTAATTTACTCACGATCTCCTGTTTAGCTATGTAAGTCATGCAACATATTTACACACACATGCACAAATGTTATGGAAGAAAAGATTTTGGAAATAGGGGAAAGCGGAAACGATGAAGGATTTCTTCCAGAATTTGAACTTGGGGATAACAGCTGAAAGGTTTTGTGTAAGCTATAGGGCTATTGTTGTGATAGTAAATGTAGCATTAAAGGATATGGGGATACTGAATGAATGTAATATGTTGGATAGAAAAAAAGTTAAAAGAGAGAGAGGAAATGTGTTGGGAAAAAGGATGGCATCCGAATGAATTAGAAAGCACACTAATTGAATGCATTGGATTTGATGGAGAAAAGATCAAACTAAAAGAAAAGATGGGACTGAATTGGAATAGCATTATGTTCTTATAAAACAACCAGATGATATTTACATATGACTCATGTTACACAAGATTGAAAGAACTGATTGAAATATATTCTTTGCGATGGACTCCATTTAACACTGAAAGAGTTGGCAGGAGTTTTGAGACTGATAGAAATACAGTGGGTTAAGTTGCCTCACATGCAAATGAACTTTCATTCAGACACATATTCGAAGCAATTGATGTAGTAGTAAAGTACGCGCTTTTGGAGGGAGGGTGTCAAATATTTTAGAGGTAGCTAAATCTGGCAACATAAGTCTGAAGGCCATTTTTGCACTTGCATACAATGCCGCATTCTCAGGGACCTTCCTGACTTTTCTTTGTCGGTTCATGGACTCACTCGGACCCACGGCCTCCCAGATTCGAACCAATTTCTGCCGGTTTGAATAAAAAAAATGGTCAGGAAAGAGAGTGAGGTGAACGCAGCGATTTTGCAAACTTAGGTAACTTCCTGATACCATTTTTGAGGGGTTCACGGGCCCCCCGGGACCCCTTCCCAGAGTTGAGACCAATTTCAATGGATTGAACCCCCTAAAATGGTGACAGGAAAGAGCGTGAGGTCAATTTGAAAGGAGTGATTTGCAATGCAAATCAAAATCCCGTTAGGCTCAGGTTGTCAGATTTAGCTACCTCGAAAAAATCTGATACCCTCCAAAAGCACGTACTTTACTACTGATAGAGAAACATCAGGACCAAAAATTTTTAAGAATACCATTGGAAATAAAATTAAAGATGTAATTAAGCTGGAGATAGTTGATTTTGAGCTTGTAAACAGCAACCTTGGAAAAATCCCAGAAGATATCGTTGAACAAATTAGCACTGACCAAAAATTTTTGTATGAAATGTGTATTAGTATAAAATTAGGGAATATATCGCCATTATTAGCCAAGAAATCTCCAGGAACCCTTCATCATGCCAGATGGCTAACAAAAGCAAACAGGATCTTACGGTTATGTTTCCACAAAACATCCTATCAAAGCACTTCTAAATCAAATAAATATAGGAATGAAAGTTTCCTCACCAGGGTGGTTTTAGATAAAGTCACATCCAAAGGAACTGATCGTGCACGTAATTTTTGGTACCTGATATGCCTACTTTAAGAAGTGGACAAAAAAACTTGCAATGATTATGGAGCGTGTACTATGAAACAACTCGTATTTTGCTCATCCTGAGAATGTATTACTTACAATGCTAGCTGTTCAACGAATTATTCAAGCTAGAGCAAGGAATTCCAACGCAAGAGTTTTTGAACTGTCTAAAACACTAAACTATAATGCCGATGATTATTCAAAAGTTACTGATTGGAAAAAAGAAACAGTCGCCCAGCAACTTCTTTTAAAGGATTTAAGAATTGACGAAATAAAACAATTCGAAAATGAGCCAACTAAAACTGTTTTGTTTCCATGCAGTTACTGTACACAAGCGTCACAAGTAAGAATTGGATATGAAAACAGACATGAGTATTTTGAATGTAATACAGTCCAGAAAAGAACTTAAGGAATTCGACAGCAAAAACACTGCTCCCAACAACTATTTAGATTTATAAAAAGGTATATGTTAAGAAGTTCGCTCGTTTTAGCTTATTTTTTGAAATTTGTATGTTAAAAACTTTCAATTTATAATATATATATATATATATATATATATATATATATATATATATATATATATATATATATATATATATATATATATATATATATATATATATATATATATATATATATATATATATATATATAATATATGTCTAAAGTAAAAATAAAAAGATGAAATTTCTAAGTATAGCTGATTCTTTTTCACTTTCCCATAAAGTTGATGAGATATGGGTATGTGAAAGGCATTTGTGTGTTTGTCTTTGATGTTTGCGTATGTAAGAATATGTCTTAGACCTTCGTATCAGCCTCTGAGCTAATGTTAAAAGAAAGATGTATTGTTATATATTTTTCTAATTTTTCAGGGAGGTGGGGGGTGGATAATGTGTGCGTGGTAGTGGGGGTCGCACAACCCCATAATTTGTCATATAATGTTACAACATCATCCTGACGCCCATGCACACCGTAGGTTCTGGAAAAAAATTTTTTAACCCACCCTAATATATATATATATATATATATATATATATATATATATATATATATATATATATATATATATATATATATATATATATATATATATATATATATATATATATATATATATATATATATATATATATATATATATACTCGTATATATATTCAAAATATAAGAAATACAGAAAATTAAGTCTCACATAACTTTAGTGATTTTTAAAAACATTTTTTTCTGTATATAAAGGAAAAACTTGTTTTTCAGTTTAAAAAAAATTTTTTACTGACCTGAAAGAGGAGAAATTTTTTCTATGATAGTGATGCATGTGATACATATTGAAACACCAATGATCACAGGAAATACGCACCACCGATTCTGTGAAAAAAAAAAATAAATAAATAAATAAATATATATATATATATATATATATATATATATATATATATATATATATATATATATATATATATATATATATATATATATATATATATATATATATATATATATATATATATATATATATATATATATATATATATTATATATATATATATATATATATATATATATATATATATATATATATATATATATATATTATATATATATATATATATATATATATATATATATATATATATTACCTCTGAAGGGCAATGGCCAGAGGCCTACAACTTACCACCAGAGTTAGGGAGGAATCCAGAAATCGGGTCAATTTAAAAGGCCGACATCTCCCGATAGACGGCGTTTAAAGATGTGTATGCCATAGGAAGTTGGAAAAATAGATGAAGGAGTGTGTTCCAGACTTTACCAGTAGAGTACATGCAAGACTGAGCATAGTTGTTAGGTATGAGGTCGGAGAGTTGGACACAGAAAGGATGAGAGTGTGTAGAAGGGCGTGTCGCACGAGCCCTTCTCAATGGAGGAGGTATGCGACCGGAGAGTCCAAAAGAGAAGTGTTCATTGTAACAGCGATAGTATAGAGAGAGTGACGCAACAGTTCGACGGGCAGAAAGAGATTGGAGAGAATTAGTGAGAACAGAAGAGTTGATAAGACGAAAAGCCCTAGGCTTCAGCTTCTCAAAGAGAGCTGTATGAATGGAACCACCCCAGATGTGTGACGCATACTCCATACAGGGGTGAGCAACACCCCAATAAAGAACAAGCATAAGGGGTGGAATAAAGAAATTCTGAAGGCGCCTCAGAACACCTAACCTCTTAGAAGCTTGTTTAGAGAGAGAAATAATGTGATCTTTTCAAGAAATATCACGAGAAAAAGAAACACCGAGAATATTTAGGACAGATAAAGGTTTAATTTAAGTTGTGTGTTTTCGGAGAAGATATAGTTGTGTGGAAGATTGTGTCGAGTAGAAAGAAGGAGTAATTGAGTTTTTGAGGCATTCAAAGGGACCACGTTTTCTCTGCCCCAATTAGAAATACGAAAAAGATTAGAGGTCAGTTGCTCCAAGGCTACCCTCCTTGCATCTATTAATTGCTGTTGGGAGGGTTTTTTTTCAAATTGAAAGAAATAATGCAGAGTGGAGTCATCAGCATAGGAGTGCATAGGAGATGAAGTAACAGATAGAAGGTCATTCATGAAAAACAAAAAAAGTGTTGGGGATGGGACAGAACCTTGAGGAACACCACTATTAATAGATTTAAAGGATGAACGATGGCCGTCTACAACATCTTCTATAGAACGACCAGAAAGAAATCAGAGAGAAGACCACAAAGAGAAGGATGGATACAGAAAGAGGGAAGTTTGGAAATCAAAACTTTGTGCCAAACTCTGTTGAAAGATTCACCGAAATGCCGAAGAGCGGAAGACGGAGTCAGTCAGATGGGAAAGAAGATCACTAGTAGAGCGTTCTTACGAAAGCCATATTGGCGATCAGAGATAAGATTAGAAGAATTGAGAGGTTTCCAAATCTCTCTGTTAAGGAAAGTTTCGAAAACTTTAGAAAGAAAGGAGTTTAAAGAAATAGGACGATAATTAGAGTGTAGAGAGGGGTTCCCCTTCTACGGCACAGGCTGAATAAGCGCACGTTTCCAACAAGAAGGGAAGGTTGAAGTAAATAGACAGGGACGAAATAATTTACCAAGGCAGGGTGCAAGCTCAGAAACACAAGTTTTGAGAACCACAGGTGGAATACCATCAGAACCGTACGCCTTCTTAGTGTTAAGATCAGAGAGAGCAGAAATGACGTCTTTTCAAGAAATTTCAATTCTAGGCATAAAGGAGTTGGAGAGGGTTGAAGGAGAAGGAACAGCCCCAGAATTGTCTAAGGTTGAATTAGAAGCAAAAGTTTAAGGAAATAGTTCCGCTTTAGAGGAGGGCAAAACGGCAGTTGTACTGTCGGCAGATACTAAAGGTGGAAAAGAGGAAGAAGTAAAGTTAGAGCTGAAATTTTTTGGAAAATGCCAGAAAGGGTGTGAAGAAGAACCAGAAAGATTATTGCATTTTCTATGGAGGAATTAGTTTTTAGTGTTGAGGAGAAAAGATTTTGCACGTTTCCGGCATGAAATATAAGTTGCATGAGTTTCTGGAGTTTGAGGACGACGGTAATCCCTGAAGGCAGCGTACCTGTGTCAGATAGCTCGAGAACAAGCAGAGTTAAACGAAGGTTTAGTAGGAGGGAAAGAATATGAAATGTACGCCTCCATGCCAGAGAGAATCACCTCGGTTATGCGCTCTGCATATTCCGAGTGACCTACAACCGCAAGTTAGAAAAGTTAGTTGCACCGTCTTGCCAGAAACGTCTCCTCGCAGAAGACTGGGGCTGTTCTTACGGAAGACTTGAAGAGACAAGACAAGATACAGAGATATGAAGGTGATAGGATGAACCCAGAGGAGGAAAGAGTTTAACAGAATAAGGAGAAGGATAAGAGGTTAGGAAAAGATCAAGTATGTTGGGTTCATCACCAAGGCGATCAGGGATACGAGTAGGGAGATTAACCAACTGCTCAAGGTTGTTGGATAGAAAAGTGGTAGGTGAGTTCACCTGCTGGATCATGAGAGCTAGATGAAAGCCATTGGCGGTGGTGAACATTGAAATTACTTAAATAATGATTTCTTAGAAAGAAGAAAGAATGTGTTCTATTTTTTATAGTCAGTATAATTAGGAGATAAATAGACAGAACAAATGAATTTAGTTGTAGAGTTGCTTGAAAGTTTAAGTCATAGAGAATTCCGAAGAATCCAAATTAGAGACACGAGAACAGACAATATCTTTGCGCACATATGCGCAATACCCGCCTTTGGCTGAAAATTGAGGATAGACAGAGAAGGAGGAAACAGAGTAGGGTTTGTTGTCAGAGCAC
>SEYY01000344.1:7500-10000 GCA_009176605.1 Armadillidium nasatum
ACATGTTGGTCTCCTTCGATCAGAATAGATTTTCCCATCTCCGGTGGAATTTGGTGGGCCTCTGGCCTTTGCCCACCGGAGAAGATAATATATATATATATATATATATATATATATATATATATATATATATATATATATATATATATATATATATATATATATATATATATATATATATATATATATATATATACAAACGAATTTTCCGGTTTTTATTTTTCTCAATTTCGACAAGAATTTTATACCAGAAACGAGAATGTAACTAAAATGTTACTCATATTGCTTGTTAAAACACAACTTTTGAGAGTGAATTAAATTCTCAGATATATATATATATATATATATATAATATATATATATATATATATATATATATATATATATATATATATATATATATATATTATATATATATATATATATATATATATATATATATATAATATATATATATATATATATATATATATATATATATATATATATATATATATATATATATATATATATATATATATATATATATATGTATATATATATATATTTCGAAGATGTTATAGTTGTGTGGAAGATAATGTGGAAGAAAAACAATGGGGGAATTAAGTCTTTGAAGCAATAAAACAACCATGTTTTCTTTGGCCCATATATATATATATATATATATATATATATATTATATATATATATATATATATATATATATATATATATATATATATATATATATATATATATATATATATATATATATATAATATATATAATATATATAAACTATATTTTCGATTTGGGTTTTTTCTGTAAGACTTTTTTTTACCATTCACATGTGATTATATTTTATGATAAAGAAAACTGCATCTTTACTTCCTTTTGTCATTTCGTTTGTAAGAATTTACATCCTAAGATTAACATAAATGTATTTTTAATATTCTTTCGCATCTCTTTCCTTCATAAATAAAAGGGGGAATAAATATTTTACAATTTTTATTCATTTATTTTATTCTATTTTATTTCTATATTTTTGTTATATTTTTATATATATTATTTTCTTTTTTTCCTTTTTTTATTTTTTTTTTTTTTTGCCTCAAATCTTTTTTAAAAATTATTTTATAATTGTTACACAATTTCATTTGTAAAACGACAGTGAATAATTTTTTTTTGAAAAAATTTAAATATATTTTCTAATATTTCAACAGGAAATAAAAACAAAAGAGGAACACTCAGAATTTGTTTGAAATATTTTTATTAATTCTTATATATATATATATAATATATATATATATATATATATATATATATATATATATATATATATATATATATATATATATATATATATATTATATATATATATATATATATATATATATATATATATATATATATATATATATATATATATATATATATATATATATATATATATATATATATATATATATATATATATATATATATATATATATATAATGTGTGTGTATGGGTGTGTATGTGCGCGTTTGTATGTGTGTGCGTTTGTATGTGTGTGCGTGTGCTTTATTTAAATTAAATTTAACATTTTTATTTACCAATACTTGTTCTAATTTCATTTTTCGCAGGTATTTCTATCTTTTGAAATTACAATCGTCTCTTTAAAAACTTCAAAACTCAAACTAATTTTATTCATCACACTATCATACAAAATATAAGATGAAACTGTAATCATCTTTCTAATTCTTCTTTCTTGTCTTTTGCTGAAAATGAGAATTTTATTTTTGTATCTTCCCTTTTCCTCCTCTAATTTATTTCTGCTGCATAATTGCTTCTTTACCTTCCACTAAAGTAGAATCCTTCACTCAAACTTTTGTCTCTAAATCAAATTTTCTTCTATTCTCAAAGACTCCTTTCAATAAGTTTCTTGCAGTCGATTGTCACTCCATTAGAAAAAACACACAAAAAAAAAACAACTGTTTTTTTTTCCCGAATTTCCTAATCTCTACCTCTTATTTCGTGGAAAACACTTGTTCTTGTCTATTATGGCAGAAAACACTTGTTCTTGTCTATTATGGCAATGTCTTGTTTTTTTCGATCCAATTTTCTGACCCGCAAAATTAACTGCTATTCTCATTCTTACATGTACTTTTGTTGGTAAAGTTGGAATTAAAATTTCACTTTCTATTTCCTACATTTCCAGGGACTTCCACTTTGAAATTCTCTCTTTCTATCGGATCATATCGGATATTGAATAACTGAACATGCAAAGGTCTGTAACAATTCCCACAACAGACGACATGATACGTATATATATATATATATATATATAATATATATATATATATATATATATATATATATATATATATATATATATATATATAATATATATATATGTATATATATATATATATATATATATATATATATATATATAATATATATATATATATATATATATATATATATATATATATATATATATATATATATATATATATATATATATATATATATATATATA
>SEYY01000344.1:45000-47500 GCA_009176605.1 Armadillidium nasatum
ATATATATATATATATATATATATATATATATATATATATATATATATATATATATATATATATATATATATATATATATATATATATATATATATATATATATATATATATATATATATATATATATATATATATATATATATATATATATATATATATATATATATATATATATATATATATATATATATATATATATATATATATATATATATATATATATATATATATATAACGTGAGTATGTGTGTGTGAGATACGATTTGAAAATTAGCGACCCCAATAATCAATAAAGGAAAATATTCTGAGATTGAAAAGAGAAATATTGAAAATTAACAAAAAATATTTAAATTAAAAATATTTATTTCTCTAATACTAATAACAGATATAAATCAAATTTCGAACCTTTATTTTATGCTAAATTTCAATTAATAATTAATTATTGGTATTCAATTTTATTTAATTAATATTTATGTTCGTTAATTACTTTTTAGTTATTATCGTTTATTAATTATTTTTAATTATTATAATAGTAATAATAATAATAATAATAATAATAATTTTATAATATATTAATAATATATAACAATATATTTTATTATTATTATTATTATTATTATTATTATTATTATTATTATTATTATTATTATTATTATTATTATTATTATTATTATTATTATTATTATTATTATTATTAATTTTATTATCATTATTATTATTATCATTAATTTACATTCACCATTATAATTATCACAAGTATTATTGAATTAATAGTTGTAGTCATTTGTTTTATTATTTTTATTATTATTGTTTTATTAATTAAAATCATTATTATTATTATTATTATTATTATTATTATTATTATTATTATTATTCTAAAAGCCACACCCATTATTATTCGTTCCACAAATTAATTAATGTATATTACTGAAACTTGAAAGCTCACATTGAAGAAGAACCTACAAAATATTTATTGAAATCTAATTCCCAAGTCTTTAAGAATTTCTTTTAATTTCTATCTAAAACTTTTCTCATTGAATCTAAAGAACTTAGTGTTTACTATTTCTTTATAAAGAATTATAAAGATAGCTTGATTATATGTATTAATTTTCTTTCAAACCTAATGACTTCAAACATGGTAAATACCTCATTTTCTTCTATATATATATATATATATATATATATATATATATATATATATATATATATATATATATATATATATATATATATATATATATATATATATATATATATATATATATATTTATATATTTATTATTATTTTTGTTATTGTTATTATTATTATTATTTTATTATTATTATTATTATAACTTTTGATAGTTATTATTTTTTTTTCATTAGTAGTAAGTAGTAGTAGTAGTAGTAGTAGTAGTAGTAATAGAAATTTATAATTTATTTCTCTATTGATTTAACGAATTATTATTATTAATTATTATTGTTATTATTACTATTAGTAAATAGATATAATATAATATATATATATATATATATATATATATATATATATATATATATATATATATATATATATATATATATATATATATATATATATATATATATATATATATATATATATAATATATATATATATATATATATATATATATATATATATATATATATATATATATATATATATATATATATATATTATATATATATATATATATATATATATATATATATATATATATATATATATATATTATATATATATATATATATATATATATATATATATATATATATATATATATATATATATATATATATATATATATTAAATATTAGGTTACACAATTTTGAATCCTACATGGAAGCATTTATGTTGAGATGGGAAACTCCTCATAGTTTAAAATAATATTTCAGAATATAATCTTCAGACAATAATATAATAATAATTTCAGACAATAATAAAAGCTAAGAAAACCAATCTTCTTTATCATGAAACAAAAGAGTACAGAAATTTCTATAGTCAATCTTATTAACATACATACATATATATATATATATATATATGATATTATATATATATATATATATATATATATATATATATATATATATATATATATATATATATATATATATATATATATATATATATATATATATATGTGTGTGTGTGCGTGTGTGTGTGTGTGAATGTGTTTGTGTACTTGTTTCTGTGTGTATATGCTTCTATGTATGTAAGTTAAATTGCGCATCAATTATGATAATTACAAGAGATTTAAATTTCATAATGAATTATTAATTAATAACAAAGGAAACTTTTCATTCGTAAAAAAAAAAAAACTAAGATTTAATAAACTTTACGGAACTTTGCCTTTATTTTATTATAATTAAATTAATTTGCTCAAAACTACCTTTACAACTTTCACACCTCTTGCATTTCCTCATATCTTTAATGAGTTCGGTTCCCTTTTTATTCTCTTTCGTTATTTTCATTTCATAAGAATGAAATACAAAACTA
>SEYY01000344.1:62500-63892 GCA_009176605.1 Armadillidium nasatum
ATATATATATATATATATATATATATATATATATATATATATATATATATATATATATATATATATATATATATATATATATATATATATATATATATATTAGGGATGGAGCGATACCAAAATTTTTACCGATACCGATACCGATACTTTATATTGTCCAAAAATTTTGCCCATACCGATATTTAAAAATATGCCGATACTTGCCGAAACCTCACTCCATCCCTAATATTTATAGGAATTAAAAATAATGAGCCTAAATGTTAGTTGAAAACATGCATCTTAACCTTAGCAAACATGTGTACAGCAAGGGAGTGGAAGTTATGGAAGAGTTAACCTATAATACATTTATTATGTAGACTTCCATAATTAAAACCAACAAACGTCAATGAAATCCAAGCATTCGTCTCTTTGTCTAACTAAGCTTCTTTCATAGATTCTCAAATTTTAGGACCATCAAAAGTATTTTCTTCCAATTTACCGACACCAAGATGTTAATTGAAATTTTTGTTCCAGGAATGTTAATACTCGGATGTTTTTTTTTAAGAGCACTTTTGACAAAATAAATATTCTCATGCGTTTTATTGTAGTGTTGGAAGTAATAACTTCTCTGGATTCATAAGTAGAAGTGATAAAACACTGGACGAATCTAATTATACTTCGCCTCTTGCTAGCCATTCGCGTTGTATGCAGTGCTGCTTGCCCGCTCTGCTCTCCTACGAGCACAAGAACAAAGGTGCATGGTGTAGTTGACCTGTAGAGCTAGCACAATGGATATGATATATAAAAACAAAAACAAACAAGGAATTCAGTAACTGTAAATCCTACCTCAAAACTGTAAAATAAATTTAATAGCAGCTAAGCACATCACCGTGCTTTTAAATTTCTGCACTATATATAGCATTCCACAAAACTTAATCACGATACCAATATAGTAGAATGTGATTCTTGATATTAACATATGTTTTTTATTAGGCTGTTACCTCAGAAACTGCGCAGATTCTTTGGGCAAGCTCAAATCTCTTGTCAAATAGTTCAACTCAGCTTGACTGAAAGTTATGGGATTGTTTTCTCAAATGCAGGTGGCAAGTCATCATGATATTTCATATCTTCACATGAGTCAAATGACCTTTGACTTTTGCAGATAGATACAAAGATTGGAATCCTCACGACATGAACTGGTGTTATTGAAGATGGTATATCACAATACTATATACACTTCATGTTTGTTCCTATAAAGCAGAAATATGTAGCAAACAAAATACTTACTAAATTGTTAGTTAAACATCTAAAAACAATGAACCAAACTTTGAAGAATCAGAGTCAAATCGAGATTTGTCGTATAGTCAAGGGGAAGTAGCAGTCATTAACTTTTTTTTTTTTTTTTTTTTTTTA
>SEYY01000344.1:63992-71492 GCA_009176605.1 Armadillidium nasatum
TTTAGCTTTTAAATAAAATAAAGTTATTATATTATTTATTATATTAATTATATATATATATATATTATATATATATATATATATATATATATATATATATATATATATATATATATATATATATATATATATATATATATATATAAAGTTAAAACATATCAGAGATTATAGAAGTCAAACAATTTCAGCTTATGGCATAAGATAAATAAAAATATATAACATTCTGTAAAAGAAAAATTAAAAAAAAAAAATTTAAAAATCTTACCTAACATATCCTATCCTAATTAATGTAAACTATTCTATTTTTCTTATTATATTTCCTTTTCAACAGGCAGGTTACTTGAATTCCATCACCATATTTAGCTGTTCTCGATTTACTTTAAAAAGAGCTATCAGCAACATAATGATTTCTTTAAATGCACATTAAAACAAATCTACAATAACCTCTTATTGTGCAGCATGTTTTTTATTGCTCAGCACATCTCTAGATTATCATAATTTGCAGAAAGCTAAAGAAGTCCATATACTATATGTACTGAGAATTTAAGTTGCATGCACAAAAATTTATAGTGAATGTGATTATGTACTATTTGGAATAATTAACAAAGCTTAATTATTAAACTATATGGCAACAGTAATGAAACTATATAGTTATCGTGTTCTTCTTTTATAAAGAACCTAAGATTTTGAAATAATATGACATACGTTTATTTACGTTCTTATTTAGAAAGGTTGGAGTGGATTCAAATGCATGCTATTCGACCTATCAACTATATAAAATGAAGTATGCCAATTTAGTTAAGGGAACATTTAAGATTTTGTTATAGAGCACAATGGGGCAATAGAATGGGAAAGAAGAATAACTGTACAATGATACTCTATATGATTTGGAAAGTGTGAATGAAGATGAATAGTTTATAAATGAAACTCCTTTTTCTAGGCAACCTGAAATTATACTTTGTTTTCCAAATGCATTTTTATAGCTATAGGCCATTATTATATATATATATATATATATATATATATATATATATATATATATATATATATATATATATATATATATATATATATATATATATATATATATATATATATATATATATAGTTGCATGTAATACATTAATTACTTGCTTATGATAAACTGATATTAATGTAAATAATTTAAAAATGTAGAAAGCTTCAATGTCAGTCTACAGGTACAAAGTACAAAAATCATAATATTTCCAAATATATACAAGTATGTAGAAACTTATATCAATTTATAAGGCAAATATAAGACAAATGATAAGAAAAGTTGGTTGAAAGTAAAAATAAATTTAGAATGTAAATCAAAATTTACATTAGCAACTGTACAAGCTATACTCACAGTCAATACTTTCTCAAAATGGCTCTCTCTACTTTACCTTTAAAAAATATATTTAACCTTTGAACAAAATTTAACACAGTTTAATGGGTACCTTAGCCTATCCCATATTTCATTAGTTTAGTATGGAACTTTGACCACAAAATAATTAGACTTTCCAATAGAAGTAAATTTGATTATAATTATATATTACTCAGTGCTTAATTTCATGAGTTAAAGTTGCTAAATCTTTTATAAGTTCTAATTGTATTGATATTCTTTATTGGCAATTTGGAAAGGTTAGTAAGCATATACATATATATATATATATATATATATATATATATATATATATATATATATATATATATATATATATATATATATATATATATATATATATATATATATATATATATATATATATATATGAAAAGTCAACTAGTTTTTGGTTATTTGACAACTCAAATTTCCATGAGTTTTTGGAAAATTTAAAATAAAAGTAGTTATATCATAATATTGAGATTAAGAAGAATCATTATCATTTATTATTTTATAACTTGATATTAATTAACAAATAAATTTTATTATTTTTCCTGTAATTCCAAAAATGAACTTTCTTTTTTTTTCAACTTTAAGTTCTTAAATAAATTTAACTAATTTTTCTGACTTTTCCTTAATTAGCACATCTCTCAATTTTGAGGAAACTACACCATAGGTTTGAATCCCAGAGCTTCAGGAACATAAGAAAAAAAAAAGAGACATAAGCCACAAGGGCCTACCAAAACTGTCTTCACTGTCATTTGTTAGGAATTTGTTTATTATAAATTTAAAGATTCTATTTAACCTCCTTTTCAAGGCTCCAAGTGTAAATTAATTAAAAATATATTTCAGGCTTTCAGAGTAAAGGTAAGATAATAAATGCCAATTAAAAACATATATATATATATATATATATATATATATATATATATATATATATATATATATATATATATATATATATATATATATATATATATATATATATATATATATATATATATATATAAGGGTTAATTTAAATGTAGTAGGTAAACCACATTTAATAGAAAACAAGGTAAAAGGTTTTTGACTTTAAAATTACTAACTTTGAGAAATTCAGGAAAATTTAGAAAACTGACTGGAATAAAGCATTGGAGGACCCAAACTGTATTCAAATAGGGGAAACTTTCAAATCTATCTTGGATAAAGTTCAGTCAGAATGTTTTGCAATCAGAGAAATTAAGGCAAAGAACTGAAAGCCCAATTGGTGGAGTAGATAAATCAGGAATAAAGTTAGAGACAAGCATATGTAGTTCAAGAAGTTCACAGTCAGTAATAGTATAATGGATTTGGAAACTTATAGGAGAATAAGGAATGAGCTAAATAAAGAAATAAGTAGATCTAAGAGACAATCATAAATTAACTCTTGGAAGAAACATTAATAAAGATTTGAAGAAATACTTTAGTTTTTATAAATTTAATAACAAAGGAAGATGGGAGTCCTATTAATATTAATGATAAGGTAATTAACTCTGACGAAGAATTAGTCAATATTTTTAATATCTATTTTGCATCAGTATTTATAAATAAAAGGTTTGATAGCAGTAACATTAGAGAACAGAGTAGTGATAGGTTTGCATTTCTTGGTGATGATGCAAATGGGGTTAAGAATTTGTTTGAGCATATTGATAATCGTAAGTCTGCAGGTTCAGTCAGATGGTATACATGGAAGAATCCTAAAGGAAGGTAGTGATATTATTGCATATAATTTATTTATTTTATAGGTCTCTTAATTATTGTGATATAAGAGGATTGGAAATCTGCTCTAAAAAAAAAAAAGTAACATGATCTTGGAAAATATAAATTAGTTTCACCTTACAGCTAGTTCAAATTCTAAACAAAATATTGAAAAGACAAACAGAAAAACATTTAGTTGACAATAAAATTTTTCAAAATTCACAACATGGTTTCAAGAAAGGTAAATCATGTCAGATGAATCTTTTGGAATTTATGGACATTTTACTGATTGCATTGACAAAGGAGAACCAGTTGGATATTGCATATCTTGATTTTAGCAAAGCTTTTGATAAGGTACCTCATAAAAGGCTGATTTAAAAGTTATCTCAGTGTGTTTTAGGATGGGTTATTCATAATTGGATACAGGAGTGGTTGAAAGATGAGAGACAGTGTGTAGTATTAAAAATAAATAAATCATCAAGGGATTGGTAAAAAGTGGTGTTCTTCAGGGTCCTGTGCCTGGGCCTTTTTTGTTCTTTATACTTATTAATGATTTTGATAAGGGAATAAAATGTTAAGTTTTTAAGTTTGATGATAACACTAAGCTGGCCTATCTGTTAAAAATATTGAGGGATGTATGACACTCCAACATGATTCAAATAAACATCTTGGGTTGGCTGAAAAATGGCAAATGAATTTAATAATTAAAAATGTAAAGTTCTTCATATGGGCTATTCTAATAAGAATTTCAATTATGAAATGTATGGGGAATGGTTAGAGTCTGTGGATAAAGAAAAAGATTTGGGTGTGATTATTAGCAGTAGTTTGAATGTGTCAGAACAATGCTTAGGAGATAGGGAAAGAACTAACAGAATGCTAGGAATTATAAATCAAAATATTAATTTAAAAGTAAGGAAGTAATCTATAGGATCTATAATGGTTATGTTAGACCAATGATTGAGTACTGTACTCAGGTTTGGGCTTCTTATCTAAGAAAAATATTAATATGCTGGAGGCAGTGCAGCAAAGAGCAAAAATAAGAATTTTTGGAATTGAAAATAAAAGTTATTGAGATAGGCTCAAGGAATTAGGGATATTTTCCATTGGAAGAAGGTATCTTAGAGGAGATATGAATCAAAATATTATCATCTATTGACAATATAAATGTGGGTAAGTCATTTTCATTATCACATGGACTCTCCAGGGATTTAAAAAAGATAAAGAAGGAAGCTTGCCATCTGGATGAGCTTTTTCAGCAACAGAGTGGTTCATTTTTGGAATGATTTGGGAACTGTAGTATTCACAGCAGTGGATTTTTTTCATACGAGACCAGGTTGCTTAAACTAGTAACATATCTACATGTTGCCAGTTCAACTGTAACTACCCGTAGGGATTTGAAAATAACAACAAAACCTATAACTTTCTAGTACAACAAGGTTGCTGGATAGGGACCAACTGGGGTTGGAATATTACCAGGATTGGGGTCTCCCAAATTTGGCCGGAGCTCTGGCCAGGGTATATATATATATATATATATATATATATATATATATATATATATATATATATATATATATATATATATATATATATATATATATATATATATATATATATATATAAGGGGACTACAACGACCTTGGCGCCGCCACCTCTTTAATCCTGAGTAACATGCTAACTTTAAAACTTCTTAAGCCTAAGAAATACAATAATTGAAATGTAAATAACTACTTTTTTTTCATTTTAAATTTTGTCACAATCACTTCGCTGCGTAGTTATATGGTAAACTTTGTAGTTATTAACAAAACTATATATTTTCGTTTCACCTACTAAATAACTTTTTGTTTACTTTGGCGGGCTTCAACTGCGTCACTTTATGGCATCGGCCCTTAAGGAATTAGAATAAATTTACCATAGTCTACATTACTCAATAGTTTTCAAATATCTTTTAATTGTAATATATATATATATATATATATATATATATATATATATATATATATATATATATATATATATATATATATATATATATATATATATATATATATATATATATAAAGAAAGCTTATCATGGTAAGGTTTTACCTTTTACTCCGGTTATACTTTCCAGAATTAACATATTTAGTCTTTCCATAGAATTTTCTTTTAATTTTGAAAAGTAGCCTTGCCAGCCAATTTTCAAAGAATACAGTGATGGATGAGTCTCATTAAAACAATTGACTTAGGAGAAAAAAAAAGTTTTTTCAATGTCAGGAAAACAGTTAATAAGTTAAGAAGACTATAACTTCAATACATTTATAACAATTTTGAAAGTATAAAACACTATAACACGCCTTCAGCTTCTTTTCATTGTGATCTTTAGCAAACATTTAGATAGCCTTATTAATCCTCTTCCTTGAGGCTTATAAAAAATCCCTTCCACTTTTGCTTGATACAATTCATCATGATAATCTATAAAAATTCAGCATGTGACAACACCTCTCAGGAAAGTGATTATACATATATATATATATATATATATATATATATATATATATATATATATATATATATATATATATATATATATATATATATATATATATATATATATATATATATATATATATATATATATATATATATATATATATATATATATATATATATATATATATATATATATATATATATATATATATATATATATATATATATATATATATATATATATATATATATATATATATATATATATATATATATATATATATATATATATATATATATATATATATATATATATATATATATATATATATTATATATTTTTGTGTGTGTGTGTGTGTGTGTGTGTGTGTGTGTGTGTGTCTGTGAGTGTAAGGTGAGTGAGAAAATTGAAAGGCTTTTAATTAATATATATATATATATATATATATATATATATATATATATATATATATATATATATATATATATATATATATATATATATATATATATATATATATATATATATATATATATATATATATATATATATATATATATATATATATATATTATATATATATATATATATATATATATATATATATATATATATATATATATATATATATATATATATATATATATATATATATATATATATATATATATATATATATATATATATATAGTATCATAATGTTTCTTAATGCAACATGAGATGGTAATATAGTTAACATGCTGTAATATCTCAAATGAGATATTGTAAACTTAAACAATACATTTTGAGTTAGAACTGATATCTCAAATGAAATGTCTGTAACTTGAAAAAAAAATGAGTTGATTAACCAACTCGTCGGTTAACATTTTGAGTTGTTTCTTAGGCTCAGTTGAGATATATTAGTAACTTTTGAATGATGAGACACCTAAAATATATCAAACTGAGATACTTAGGAGATGAATTTATTCTCTGTGTGACGCGCTAGACATGCCGAAATACTTAGACAGAGTCTGACACTAAACATATATATTTATATATATATATATATATATATATATATATATATATATATATATATATATATATATATATATATATATATATATATATATATATATATATATATATATATATATATATATATATATATATATATATATATATATATATATATATATATATATATATATATATATATATATATATATATATATATATATATATATAATCAATAGGGGTGCTTGGAACCCCTTCTGGGGCTACTATGGCATTCTGCTGGGTGCTCCTGGGTTGCGGGGTTAATTAAAAATGGGACTGAAATTATAGAATGTGAAAGGCAAAGGGTCTTATGATTGGAAATACATGGTTTAAGAAGAAAGACAATAATAAATATACCTGGATGAGTGGTGTAAATTGGGAGAAGGAATTCTTGGATTTTGTGTGTGCGAGATGATAAAGGAGGAGCAGGTTGTTAGATGCTAACGTACTGAGTGGAGCTACTATGGGTATCTCTGACCATTATTTGGTAGTGGTGGAAATAAGAGTTAAGAAGAATGGGAGAAAGTGAAAGAGAGGAAAAGGGTGGTGGATGTAATGCGGGTAGAAAGGCTAGAAGTCGAGGAGAGCAGCTGTGATTACACAAGATAAATAAGATAGAAATGGGGAAAGTTGAGGGGGAGTGGGGTGTAAAAGGTGGAGGAGGACTGGAGTAAACTGAGGAGAGCGTTAGCGGAGATTGCGAGAAAAGAGTTTAGTGGAAGAAAAAAAGGGAATGATAGGCGAAAGGTGAGTTAGTTTTGGAATAAAGAGATGGAGATTATGGCCGAAATAAAAAAATGTAGTCTTTAGCAAGTATTTGGGTACAAAGGAAAATAGGGATTAGAAGGAGCAAAGGGAGATGTGTAGGGAGGTGAAGAGAGGT
>SEYY01000344.1:76492-78992 GCA_009176605.1 Armadillidium nasatum
TAAAATCTATAAAGAACCTGAAAAGCGCGCGTAGACATGCAAATACATCATTGTACGTGAGGGAAAGCGCGCGCTGACATGCAAATTCATTATTGTACGAGCGAGGACGCGCGCGAAATCACACAGGGAAAACGCGCGAAAACTTGCAAATTCATTATTGTACTAGCAAGGACGCGCGAGATTTCACACAGGGAAAGCGCGCGCAAACTTGCAAGTTCATTATTGTACGAGCAAGGGCGCGCGCGCTTTCCCTGTGTGAAATCGCGCGCGTTCTCGCTCGTACAATAATGAATTTGCATGTCAGCGCGCGCTTTCCCTGTGTGAAATTCAAATTCTTTATTGTACGAGCGAAGACGCGCGCGATTCACACAGGTAAAGGGAAGAATAAATCTGAAAGAATGATTTTAAAATCTCATTTTAGTTTGTTGTATTATTATTTTAATGGAAAAAGATTTTGTTTCCAGAAATCTTTTAAATGTATTTTTCTTCGATTTCATTCTTTTAGTTGTTGTGTATTTTGATATTATTACGAAGATATAAAAGTGCGCATAATATATATATATATATATATATATATATATATATATATATATATATATATATATATATATATATATATATATATATATATATATATATATATATATATATATATATATATATATATATATATATATATATATATATATATATATATATATATATTATATATATATATATATATATATATATATATATATATATATATATATATATATATATATATATATATATATATATATATATATATATATATATATATATATATATATATATATATATATATATATATATAATTTTTTTTTTTATTTTTTTGTTGATAGCTCCTCATTTCGGGAGTCCATGTACCTTTATGTTATCCACAAGTGTTGTGGTATTTCAAATAAAAATCCAATTCAGTCATTAACCGATATATGGAGTTCAAAAAGTGCTTAAATTATTGCATGTAGTTAAAATCAAAGGAAGATGTGTAATCCTGATTTTACCAGTAGTGTTCATGTTACAATGAGCAAAGAGGTTCATATTTTGTCAAAGAGTTCGATAGAGAAACAAGAAATCTGTGTAGATGGACGAGTCGTAAGAGTTACCTTTAAAGGAGTAGCTTTGCAGTTAGGGAATTCGGAAGAAGAGTGTCTGTTGTAATAGTGACATAATTAGGAAAATGATGCAGCAGTTTGATAGTAGGAAAACAAATAGTAAGAGAAAGGGGGGGGGAAGGAGATAATAAACCGAAGAAAAATTGAATCATAAATTTTAAGATGGGCTGTGTAACTGGAACTATACTCAATACAAGGATAATGAACTCCCCATGCAAATCAAGCAACTGAGATGATGCATAGAAATTATGAAGATGCCTCAGAACTGCTCACCATTTAGAAGCTTGTATAGTGTGAAAAATAATGTGCTTCTCTAAAGAGTGATCACGAGAAAAGAGAATACTAAATACGGCATTAAAAAAGGGTAAACTTGAGTTGTGTATTTTCAAAAATATTATAGTTGTATTTAAGATATTGTAGAGTAGATAGACGAAGAACTGTGTTTACCAAAGAAAAGTACAAGTCAAGAAGTACATGTTTTAAGAACCATGTACCATCAGGACCATATACCTTTTTAGTGTTAAGCTCAGAGAAAGGAAAAATAACAACTTTAGGATAAATTTTGATATTAGACGCAAATAAATGAGTTGGGTTGGGGTGAACAAGGGAAAATATTTCCTACACCATTTAAAGTAGACGTAAAAGCAATGATTTCAGAGAAGGATTAGCTTTAACCAAAGATAAAACTGCAGGTCATCGGTCGAAAGAAACTACATAAGGAAAAGAGAAGGGGGAGTTTACATTTTTATGCAAAATGCCAAGAAAAGAGAGAGTAATAAGAGAAGGAAAGATAATTATATTTTTAATGCAAAAAAAAGGAGAAAAAATTGGAGTCACGGATAACATATTTCACCCAATAACATATAAATTGCATGAGTAGTGCAGTTTGATGTCGTTAATTTATGATGGCATCTTCTTAAGATTAGTAAATAACATGAAAAAAAGCAGAATTAAATCAAGGTTTATTAATTTTACTTAATGTGAAAAATTAAAAAATTTACGCATCTTTGACATTGAAAATCGCCCCCATTTTGCAATCTACAGACACCAACAAACACACAATAGTATATATATATATATATATATATATATATATATATATATATATATATATATATATATATATATATATATATATATATATATATATATATATATATATATATATATATATATATATATATATATATATATATATATATATATATATATATATATATATATATATATATATATATATATATATATATATATATATATATATATATATATATATATATATATATATATATATATATATGTGTGTGTGTGTGTGTGTGTGTGTGTGTGTGTGTGCGTGTGTGCGTGTATGTGTGTGTGTGTGT
>SEYY01000344.1:86492-91492 GCA_009176605.1 Armadillidium nasatum
TTAAATAAAAAATTTTATAAAATATAAAATAATATATATATATATATATAAATATATATATATATATATATATATATATATATATATATATATATATATATATATATATATATATATATATATATATATATATATATATATATATATATATATATATATATATATATATATATATATATATATATATATTGAAATTAAGAGCTACTTTACTCGAATTTTATATTCATTGATAAATTCGACTAAAATTGACTTAACATTATTAGAGAAAATTTTTAATTTTTTTTCTATTTTTTTTTTTTTAAATATTTAAATATGTTTTGGAAAATAAAAAGAATAATTATTAAAATTTAAATTTTTGAGATTAAATTTTTTTTACCAACTCTTTTCTAAAATTGAGGTAAAAACGTAAAAAAACAATATGTCTATTAAAATAATAATATAATATCTAAGTACGATACTTTTTAAATTAAAAATATACTAAAAGTTAAATTAAATTTTTTCCTCGAAAATAAAAAGAAAGAAAGTGTAATAATCCTTTTTCAACTTTAGCTTTCTTATATTTAATTGCATTTATCCAGTAGTGTACTATAGTGGTAGATTCAATATTTACCCCTGCATTATTTATTTCTATAATATTTTATTATGGAAATTTAGTGTTCGAATCTTAGATGCTTCATACAGTTTCTTAATACAATAAAATGATCATCCTGAGAGAATATTTCAGTTCCCAAAGCATTATTTTCTTTTTAAATTAATTGTAATAGGCGATTTTAGAATTTTACTTAATGTTTTTTTATATTTTTTTAATTCGGACTCTGCTGTATATTAATCGATTTTTTTTATCACTGTGAAATTATTTTTCTTTCGATAACTTCTTACAGATTCAGTTTGATATTTATCGACAATTTTCATCTTTTTACTTTTTACTCTTATTCTGCTTAAATTAATATTTAAGCAGGAAATTTGCCGTTATGCAATTACTTTCATTCAATAATTTTGACAATTTGATTGAATAACATTTTAATCTCACTCTGATTATGATAAATCGACAATTTAATCATTTTATCACTGTGAATTATTTTTCTTTAATATTCTTTTACAGATTTTATATTATATATATATATATATATATATATATATATATATATATATATATATATATATATATATATATATATATATATATATATATATATATATATATATATATATATATATATATATATATATATATTATCTCATTTTGACATTATATTAATCTACTAACATTTCGATAAAACTATGATTAAGATTAATTAGCAATTTCAACACTAAAGTATTGAAATTCTTTCAAAATTAAAGCTATAAAGAAAGTGTTAAAAATAAAATAAATGTATAATACGTTTCAATAAACAAAAAATAATTTATTTTTCAGCATGAATAATTAAGTCATTTTAGATTTAAAACTTACGATTTTAATTAAATTAAAAGAAAAATAATGACTGTCATAATACTCTGTAATGATGATGTCATTATTATCTGATTCAGAAATCAAATGTATTACTTAAATTATTTAATTATCCCTATTAGGAGAATTAAAAACATAAATAAGGCATATAATGATCTATTTACGATAAATTTAGAAGATCATTGAAATCTTATTACCTTTTTACCCTTCAATAAAGAAAGTTAAATGATACAATTTCGTGGAAAGAGAAATTTTAGGAAGATAATTGGTTTCTTCAAACTGGAAATAAACTATAAGATTAGAATTAATAGAGGAAAGGAAAAAAAATATAGTAGCAATTAATTTCTTTGGAATAAATATTGATGAAATTATTTTCATTAATTGGATATATATATATATATATATATATATATATATATATATATATATATATATATATATATATATATATATATATATATATATATATATATATATATATATATATATATATATATATATATATATATATATATATATATATATATATATATATATATATATATATATATATATATATATATATATATATATATATATATATATATATATATATATATATATATATATATATATATATATATATATATATATATATATATATATATATATATATATATATATATATATATATATATATATATATATATATATATATATATATATATATATATATATATGTACACTGTTGCAACAACTGCAGGACTAGCAAGTGAAACATGATCTTCTGGAGAACTCTTGGAGAAAATGTTTAGAGGCTAGATATAATGGAAAAACTCCACCTGTGAGTTTAAATAAAACTCATCTCATTATCACTGAAACCAACGAGAACTAAAACATAATCTTTTAGAGCGCTCATGGAGAGGGACTTTAAAGAACAGATGGAGAAAAATGTTAGTCCCACAGACAGTGTGAAAACTTTATTTGGGAGAACATATATATATATATATATATATATATATATATATATATATATATATATATATATATATATATATATATATATATATATATATATATATATATATATATATATATATATATATATATATATATATATATATATATATATATATATATATATATATATATATATATATATATATATATATATATATATATATATATATATATATATATATATATATATATATATAATATAAAATAAAAAAAAATAAAAAAAAAAAAAAAAAAAAAAAAAAAAAAAAAAAAAAAAAAAAAAAAAAATATATATAATATATATATATATATATATATATATATATATATATATATATATATATATATATATATATATATATATATATATATATATATATATATATATATATATCGATATTGTCATCCCAGAAAAGTCTATCGGTCTTTTCGGGAAGTGCGGTCAATATTTCAATCTCAGTGACCTTCCTGATCTTCTCTTGTTGGTCTGCGGAACCCTTTACACCCAGTCCCCCATGTACCTCGATTCAAACCGATTTCTGTCTGATTGAACAGCCAAAAATGTGTGATGAACGAGAATGAAGTGTAGGTAACAATTCTACAAACTCATGTAACTTCCTGATACCGATTTTGGGTATTCACGGGGCCTGCAGGGGTTCATTCCCTCGACAGGAGGTCAATTTCAATGGGTTTAACCCCCAAAACGGTGTCAGGAAAGAGCGTAAGGCCAATTTGAACAGAGTGATATTCTGGGGCGACGACATTGGTGTTACTATTATATATATATATATATATATATATATATATATATATATATATATATATATATATATATATATATATATATATATATATATATAATTTTATCCTTCACTGGAATAACCCCTTTTTATGCAGTGAGTATCCATTAAATAAAAAACAGAGTATTACACTGCTACACACGAAACTAATTTCTCAAGTGGATGTAGACGCAAACAATTAAGTGAGTAAGATTAAATTCTGCAGGAAATGCAGAAAGTGATAGAGAATTCTGTAAAGGAGTGAAAGCTGAAATGAAGGAAGTACTTTATAGAATAAGGCTTTAATTGCAGATCACATAATATTCGTATGAAGAATATCCATATATATATATATATATATATATATATATATATATATATATATATATATATATATATATATATATATATATATATATATATATATATATATATATATATATATATATATATATATATATATATATATATATATATATATATATATATATATATATATATATATATATATATATATATATATATATATATATATATATATATATATATATATATATATATATATATATATATATATATATATATATATATGAGATAAGAGTTGTCTGAGTTAGTCGGACCATTGAAAATAGCTATAAATGAGAAGAATCAAAGGAAGGATTGAGAGGTGTACTGAAAGCTTGAGGAGAGACATCGCACTATTATTCTGTTATTTTTTTCATTCTAAAATGTGTAGAGTAATAGAAAGAAGTAAATGCATAGTCGTGAACAGAAGTTCATTCCTATTAAGCTGGAAATAAATATTTAAATAAAATGGAGATCATTTCATGTTCAGCCAATCACAGTTCAATTAAGCCCCTCTCAATGTTTTTATTCTCTTTTTATTCAAAATAGAGCTTTTATGAAATGATTTCCATTTTATATAAATATTTATTTCCAGCTTAATAGGAACGAACTTCTGTTCACGACTGTACCTAAAGTAAAAGGAAAACTAAAATTAAGTTTTTCGTCGGAAACGAGAGAACCTTCCATTGTAATTTTAATTCCAGTGGCATAAGTAACAATATTTTGTTTTAATTTGATTTAAGTCAATTTTAATTACTTTGTTATATATTCTGTAGTTAATGCATGTTCTCATTATTCGGATAAGGTAGCGAAGGTTCAGGGTTTGATTCTTTTGAAAAGAAGAAAAAAAAATGAATGTATAAATTAGCAAGGATCCTCTTAGAAGATTTTAGGATTTAGAAAGATTACATTTTTAGATATTGAAAAACTCTCATCTTTGAAAAGGAATTTATAAAATAAAAATATTTATAATTTTATTAATAATATTTTTAATGCAATTAATATTTTTATCACTTTTTAACTGAATTTTTTCTTCATGTAAATCTTTTTTTTCTTTTTTTTTTTTCCTTTCTGTGTTAAGAGAAAAAGATCGTCACTTCAATTTTATCACAGGTATAAAAACCTTCGTCGAGAGCAATCAGATAAAACAAAAATTTTCAATAGAGAAAAAACAAAGTCGAATTAAAAATAAGATTGGTAAATAAAGTAATAAACAAAGACACTGAATAAGGGGAAGGTGTTAAAATTGCGACGCAGAGAAGAATAAGAATGCGTCACCAAAAGGGATTTCCTTATGGAAAGAAAATACATTTTAATCCGAATTAAATTTTATTTGCAAATAAAAGGTATTATAAGGAATTAAGATGCTCTTTACCTCGTATCCAGTAGGATTAAAATTATTCTCCCATATATATATATATATATATATATATATATATATATATATATAT
>SEYY01000344.1:96492-98992 GCA_009176605.1 Armadillidium nasatum
TAATTACTGGTGGAGACATGAGACACCTGAAAGGAGGAGTAGGAAGAAGAGATGCAAGAATCATTCAAGATCTAATTACATTAATATTTTTAAAGATAGTCAAGAAATTTTTAAATCACTTGAAGATGCAACTGACTGTTCTCAACGTCAGTATTCTGATTCTTCAGGCTTAAATATATTTTATAATATGGATTTGAACTGTTAATGTTATATGTTATTAACCAAAGTTTGGTAATTTTTTATTTATACTTAAGTACAAAGGATTTTTCTGTACTTTTACTTGACTAATTATGTTGTATTTATAATTACTTACGTACAGTTGTCTGTACTTAGACTCAAGCCTTATACAAACATACATACCTACATACATAAATACGTACATCCCTACATACATAGATTGGAATTTTTTTCAAAAAATCTTATTTGAGAGGAGTAAATGCCATTAACCGTGTTTTATCCTCTATTCATTTCTTTCTGATAACTTTTTTAAAAATATTTCAAACTTAGATAGCATCTTAATTGGCCAATTTTTGATCTCTCTGTGTAAGCCAATTTTTTTCTTTTCAAAATTTAAAAAGTTTTAATTAATTTAAGGACCTCTATGAGGATAAATTTTCTTTCAAAATATACCGAAGCAGAATCAAAATAAGAAGAGATTTAAAAAAAAAAGAACTTATGAAAAAAGGAAACAGGATTCTGCGAGAAGAAAAAGTTATGAAAAGATAATGAAAATACTTAATAAAAAGAAAATTTCGATTCTTAATTTAAAAAAAAATATATATATTAAAAAATATCTTATTTAATGATTTTGAGCAGTTAATAAAGACGTAGTGTATTTAAAAATAGATTTAAAATATTAATACGACTAAAAAATACTTAAAAAGTGCAAAATATTTTAGTTAAATTTGAGAAAAAAAATAAAAAAAAAGAATATGTTTGAGATAAAAAAAAAATATCAAAAAAAGGCTAAGAACATTTAATGTGAACCCAATCAAAAACTTAAAATGAATTTCATTGATTTGTTTCTTCTTGTTTTTCTTCTCGTTCTTCTTTCTTCTAAGTCTTCTTTATTTTCATCTTCTTTCTTCTAAGTCTTCTTCTTTTTCTTTTTCATGTTCTCTTCTTTCTTCTAAGTCTTCTTCCTTTTTTATCTTCTTTCTGCTAAGTTTTCTTCTTTTTCTTCTTCTTTCTTCTAAGTCTTCTTCATTATCATCTTCTTCTTCCTTCTAAGACATCTTCATATTTCTTCTAAGTCTTCTTCTTTTTCATTTTCTTTTTTCTAAATCTTCTTCTTTTTCATCTTTTTCTTTCTTCTAAGTCTTCTTTTTTCATCTTCTTTCTTATAAGTCTTCTCCTTTTTCATCTTCTTTCTTCCTAAGTCTTTTTCTTTTAAATCTTCTTTTTTCTAACTAAGTCTTCTACTTTTTCATCCTCTTCTTCTTTCTTTTAAAAGTCTTTTCCTTTTTTTTTTCCTTTTTCATCTTCTTCTTCTTTTAAACGAAAACCAGAAAATGAACTTCCAGTAGCTCAAGCTATTAAAATTTCAGACGTTATTTGTTTGATAGAAAACTTTTCTCATCATTATATTCTTTTCAAAATACGTTTAGTTTTCCATTGTTTTAGGGGAAGAATTTTTAAGGTATTTTCTTATTCTTTACTTTTATTTGGCAATCCTCCCATATATAATCAATTCTTGTACACACACACACACACACGTACACACGCCCACACACAAACAAATAGACAAACACACACACACACACACACACACACACACACACACACACACACACATATATATATATATATATATATATATATATATATATATATATATATCCTCTCACAAGAAGACCTTTTTCCTTTTGTCAGTGGGGCCAAAATTTTCCTCCATCGGCCTCTGTCCTGCGGTACCAATCAATCCATCAGTATTTACATCGAAGGGAGCCCTCCACTTCTACCTCGGTCTCCCCCTCAGCCTGACCACCTCAAGCATCCACCTCCATCTCCTCTTTGCCACCTTATTTATGTGCATCCTTTCCAGATGGCTCCACCATCCCAGAATAGTGGCATTCACCATATCATTTCTTATTCTATCTCTATATATATATATATATATATATATATATATATATATATATATATATATATATATATATATATATATATATATATATATATATATATAATATATAATATAATTTATTTTTTTTTTTTTTTTTTTACTGAAACAAAAGCAGTTTTTATTTTTCATTAGTAAAATTTCAAGAATTTAAAAACAAAAGAAAGAATAAAAAAATATATTAATGATACTTTCGAAATCTTTTTTAAGACTATTGAGATTTGCACAAATATTTTATGGACACGTAATACCTCAATAGCTTCCC
The DNA here is from genome assembly GCA_009176605.1 of Armadillidium nasatum. NCBI lineage: Eukaryota > Metazoa > Arthropoda > Malacostraca > Isopoda > Armadillidiidae > Armadillidium > Armadillidium nasatum. The sequence goes on from SEYY01000344.1 coordinate 98,880, forward strand.
AAAATGTTCACTGTATTTACAATATCTTCTCAAAATTACTTGTTATAAAAAAAGAAATTTTAAATTTATGCTTTTATTTCTGAGAGATAAATAAACATTGCCTAATATAATGT
>SEYY01000344.1:106492-123992 GCA_009176605.1 Armadillidium nasatum
ATATATATATATATATATATATATATATATATATATATATATATATATATATATATATATATATATATATATATATATATATATATATATATATATATATATATATATATATATATATATATATATATATATATATATATATATATATATATAAATGTTAGGTGTTCTGAGGGGCCTTCAGAATTACTTCATGCCATGCCACCCCAGTTGCTTGCTCTGTATAGGGGTGATGTTCGCCCCTGTATGAAGTACGCTTCGCACATCTGGGGTGGTTCCACACACACGGCTCTCTCTAGAGAAGGTGGAGTCTAGGGCATTTCGTCTCATCAACTCTCCAGCTCTTACTAACTCTCTTCAATCTCTTTCTGCCCGTCGAATTGTTGCGTCACTCTCTCTTTACTATCGCTATTACAACGGACACTGCTCTTCTGAACTCTCTCGTCGCATACCTCCTCCATTGAGAAGAGCTCGTGCGACACGCCTTTCTACACAATCTCATCCTTTCTCTGTCCAACTCTTCGACCCCAGACTTAACCGCTATGCTTAATCTTACATATACTCTACTGGTAAAGTCTGGAACACACTCCCTTCATCTGTTTTCCCAACTTCCTTTGACTTGCATACTTTCAAACGGTGGAATTTGGTAGGCTTTTGCCCACCGGAGGAGATATAAAATATATATATATATATATATATATATATATATATATATATATATATATATATATATATATATATATATATATATATATATTGGGCTTCTATTGAAAAATAGAAACAATTCCCTCCAATAAGCGAATGAATAGTGTAAATGTATCAGACAAGTAACGCTGACTTCTGTTGGGAGGACTTCGTCCGTATCCAGTGATCCTCAATATCAATCCCCCCCCCACACACACACACAAAGAAGCCGATTTTCATATCAAATGTACAATGAGATTCTCAGAATTAAAGATTTTATTTTTTTTTTTTTTTTTTTTTTTTTTTTTTTTTTTTTTTTTTTTAAGATTTTTTGTTAAAATTAATAAAAATGAATACAAAACGACCTCATTTCAGATAAGTCATGTATAACTGTTTATTCATTTTTGATACAAAAGACTTCTGAAAATTTTAAGAAATATTTTATTGTAAATCAGAAGTATCAAAATTTTTTTTTCTCAACGATTAAAAAACTGAATAAAAAAAAGAAATAAAAAATAAAAGGATGAAGTAAATTATTCAAGTAAAGAGTATAAAAGAATATTTGAATTTTAAAAATAAAAAAAAATAATACTGGTTTTTTTTTTTATTATTTTTTATATTATATTTTTATTATTAAATTAATAAATATAAATAAAATAAAACATATATATATATATAAAAAATAAAAAAAATAAAAAAAAATATAAAATATATATATATTATATATATATATATATATATATATATATATATATATATATATATATTATATATATATATATATATATATATATATATATATATATATATATATATATATATATATATATATATTATATATATATATATATATATATATATATATATAATATATATATATATATATATATATATATATATATATATATATATATATATATATATATATATATGAACAGAAGGTTTCGTTGGTGAGAGTGTATGAATGGTTTTGGAATTTAGGGAAGGCTGAATCTTAGTAACTAATGAACCTTATTGAACTAATGTTCGTTCAACAGCTGTCACACCAGCGAATATCGCCAGAGTTGAGCAAGCCATCCATGAAAACCATGAAAAACATTGAATAACAGTACGATTCATAGGCAAGGAAGTGTTATTAGTTGATAATTTGGGAAGAGTTATCCAGGAGAACCTACATTTCCACAAAGCGTATGCCAGGACATGAAATTCTTCTCCATAACAGCACCCTGACAAAAGCTGCCAGTTGACATTAATCACTTCTAATATATACTGCCTCCATTGATTTCTAGTTGTTTTGTTCACTGAAGAAACATACGGGGCACACTTCGACATAAATACAGGACTACAGCTTGATGTCCTAAAGTAGATATAATAGAAGTCTCCTTTCATCATTTGACAAAGGCATCACAAATTTTTGACAATGATGGAATCTGTCCAGTAATGTTCAGATGGAATTCATTTAAAAGTTCATCTTGTTCGGATATAGGTATGTTTTTCCATAATAATTTTAAGATAAAGTCTTGATCAACCATAAACAACTTATATATATATATATATATTATATATATATATATATATATATATATATATATATATATATATATATATATATATATATATATATATATATATATATATATATATATATATATATATATATATATATATATATATATATATATATATATATATATATATATATATATATATATATATATATATATATATATATATATATATATATATATATATATATATATAATATATATATATATATATATAATAAATAACCTTCTGTCGTTAGGTGGGACTTATATGATTTTTTTCTATCATTTTTTTCTTGAATAAGTCTCTGTCCGTGAGAGGTGGTGATGTGTGAAAAAAATAAATAATTTAAATAAATAAATATTCTCAATTTTTCATATTCCTTGTGATATTTCTTGGAAACATCACATTACTTCTTTTTCTAAACAAGCTTCTAAAAGGTTAAGCGTTCTGATGGGCCTTTGAAATTTCTTCTCTCAGGGGTGTTGTTCACCCCTGAATGGAGAACGCTTCGCATATTTGTGGTGATTCTTTCATCAAAAGTTGGAGTCTAGAGCTTGTCGTCTTCAACCCTTTCGCTCCCACTAATTCACTCCAAGTCTCTTTCTAACCTTCGATTTGGTGCGCCACTTTCTCTGTAAAATGGTTAAGTCAATGGACACTCTTCTTCTGAACTCTCCCCTTGCATTTCTCCTCCAGTGAGAAGCACTCGTGCAACATGCCATTCTGCTCAGTCTTTTCCTTTCTCTGTCCAACTCTCTGAAACCAAACTTATTCCCTATGCTCAATCTTAAATGAACTCTACTGGTAAAGTTCGGAACACCCTCCGACTATCTATTTTTCCAGATTCCATTGAGTTAAACACCTTCAAACGCCGTGCATCGGGACCTATTGGCCATTAACTTAACCTGATTTTCAGTATTTGCTCAATTCTGGTGGAAATCTGTAGACTTTTGACATTTTTGTTCAACTCTGATGGAAATTAGTACTCTTTTGGCATTCGCTCACCAGAGGGGTATATATATATATATATATATATATATATATATATATATATATATATATATATATATATATATATATATATATATATATATATATATATATATATATATATATATATATATATATATATATATATATATATATATATATATATATTATATATATATATATATATATATATATATTATATATATGTGATTATATTAGAAAGAAATAGTATCAAAATGGAGAAGGAATGAAGCAAAGAAAAAATATTGTTTATTTCAGTAAAAATAGTTTTTTTAAAAGCTTGTTTATTTCAGTAAAAATATTTTTTAAAAACTAAACTTTAAAAAAAATATTGTATAAAAATAATATTTATATATCAAAAAAATATGAACAAGATTCGTAAATAAATTCACAGAATGAAGAAAATAAAATAATATAATAATATAAAAATATAATTATTTATAATACAAAAACTCTACGTAAAAGTAACACCGTATTTCGTATATTTATTTTCCTTATTTTCATTCTGCAAATAAATTTCAAAAAAAGTTAAACATTATTTATATACCTATATTATGTATGAATAAATTTATTATTAAAAGTAAAAAAAAAAAAAGAATTTGAAAGGGGGATACAACCCTTTGTATTGTTAAAATGAGATTGTCAAGAAACTCGCATATTGCCTTTGAACATTTTTATTCGAAATATATAGAGTGACAAGTCTAATAACAAGAGTTTGGTATGTATATATATATATATATATATATATATATATATATATATATATATATATATATATATATATATATATATATATATATATATATATATATATATATATATATATATATATATATATATATATATATATATATATATATATATATATATATATATAATATATATATATATATATATATATATATATATATATATATATATATATATATATATATATATATATATATATATATATATATATATATATATATATATATATATATATATATATATATATATATATATATATATATATACTGCAAAAATTGTCCTAACAAATCGTTGGGACAAGTGGCAAAAATGTCACAGAAAAATTTTCAATAGAGAAAAGACATGTTAAGTATAAAAAAGTCGCTTCACCGATTTATTTTGTTTAAAAAAAAAAAACTAAATTTTTTTTGGCACTTTCCCAACGATTCGTTAGGACATATATATATATATATATATATATATATATATATATATATATATATATATATATATATATATATATATATATATATATATATATATATATATATATATATATATATATATATATATATATATATATATATATATATATATATATATATATATATATATATATATATATATATATATATATAATATATATATATATATATATATATATATATATATATATATATATATATATATATATATATATATATATATATATATATATATATATATATATATATATATATATATATATATATATATATATATATATAAGTTTTAATACTTTTATATTATTTGAAAATGCGCAAAAGGCAAAGAAAGCAAAATACGATACTTAAAACTAACGAAGGCTTTACGTACCAAAATAAAAGGAATGGGGGAAAAAAACGTATAAAATTAATGAGAAAAATTCCTAAACTGACATTGGGAAAGAAAGCCATAAAACGCGATTGATTTATTGAGAGAACGAGTCCGAGGTGATGAAATATGAAGTTGGTTCAAAAAGTGACAAACGGCTTTATAAATAAAGTAAAAAAAAAGAAAAAAAAGAAAAAAAAAAAAAAAAAGGCTCCATAGCTTTTCACGGATTTTGCGAGGCTTAAGCAATCATTAAAACAAGAAAAGCATCGCCTCAGCCATAAATATAAGCTCTATTGTTTTTATTAATGAAAAGAATTGGATTTTTCATTTACAGTATTTTATGTCTTTCAAATATGGAATTGATATTAATTTATTTTGGCCATTTTTTTTGTTCAAGGCTGTCGTAAAGAAATGGGGAAAAATAACAAACGTTCCAATATTTTCAGGATATTCCTAAATATATTCGCTAAAAGATATAAACTCATACACAAGCACACACACAAATATATATATATATATATATATATATATATATATATATATATATATATATATATATATATATATATATATATATATATATATATATATATATATATATATATATATATATATATAAATATATTATATATATATATATATATATATATATATATATATATATATATATATATATATATATATATATATATATATATATATATATATATATATATATATATATATATATATATATATAGACAGTAAACACCCAACAGGAATAAAAACAAAAATTAAAATTGGAGCAAGGCTTTCGAAGGGATAGCCACCCTTCCTCTTTCAGGCTCTAGTTTTTTTACTGTCTAAAATTTTTTACACGGTTATAGTGTTATATATCTATATATATATATATATATATATATATATATATATATATATATATATATATATATATATATATATATATATATATATATATATATATATAATATATATATATCACTCAATATATGCTTTTTTTTTTTTGTTGAAATTCACATATCACGAACATTTGCCCTATTCAAGGATGTGAACTTTCCAAGGTAGTATATACCCAGTATACCCAGGATATGCAAGCAGGAGCGAACCTGAGTTCTCAAGCACATGAATCAATCACTCTATACCCTTTACGCCACAGTATAAGGAATAATTTAAATTTTATTACCGCATCTCCTAGAAAATAAAGAAATCATTAAAATAATACATTGTTTAATATTATGATTTCTATTAATATTTTTTTTAAAGAACATATAATGTTTTAAGAGTTTAGGAAGCAATTTTATGAATCTATTGTACTCTAAAACACCGCGTTTTAATATCAAAAATTGAAAATCTTTTTCCCAGGCGTCGTAATAAATTATAATCTATTAAGGCTCCTTTAATAAATAAATATAATCAAATTTTTTTTTCATAAAACTCTAAACTGATATAAAGGAGTTTTTTCTTTAATGGATTTTTGAATAATTCTATAAAATGAATACATGAATTAGTCAGAGTAGATTGTGGTTGGAAATAGTCATTGAAAAATTGAATATTTGCAGTGATAACTTAAGCACTTTTTTTATTACCTCATAAAAATATAATTGAATTATCTTGATATATATATATATATATATATATATATATATATATATATATATATATATATATATATATATATATATTATTATATATTATTATTATTATTATTATTATTATTACTATTATTATTATTATTATTATTATTATTATTATTATTATTATTATTATTATTATATTTATAATATATTGTCATTTTAATTCCAGTAATTACCATTATTATTATTATTATTATTATTATATATTATTATTATTAGTATTATTTTTTTATTTTTTTATAATGATTTTAATAATTATTATTATTATTATTTAGCTATTTTGGTTCCTACTAATATTTTTACTAATAAAGCCATAACTCCATTATTATATTATCATTTTTTATTTCACTTCTTACTGCTATAGCTATGATAGTTGTTGTTATTATTATTATTATTATTATTATTATTATTATTATTATTATTATTATTATTATTATTATTATTATTATTATTATTTTTATCATTTTTATTATTGTAATTGCGATGATAATTTAAATTATTATTACTGTTATTATTATTATTATCATTATTTTTATTATTATTATTATCATTATTATTATTATTATAATTGCTATTATTATTATTATTATTATTATTATTATTATTATTATTATTATTATTATTATTATTATTATTATTATTAAATATAACTATTAGATATTCTTATCTCTTTTGGTTACTCCTATTATTTTTACGAATAAAGCCATATCATTACTATTTTATTTCGTTATTACGATTAATATTATTATTTTGTCTTTTTATTACATTCTTTACTGCTATGACTACGTTAGTTATTATTATTATTATTATTAATATTATTATTATTATTTATTATTATTATTATTATTATTATTAATTATTATTATATATTATTATTATTATTATTATTATTATTATTATTATTATTATTATTATTATTATTATTATTATTATTATTATTATTATTATTATTAATATATTATATATATTATTATTATTATTATTATTATTATTATTATTATTATTATTATTATTATTATTATTATTATTATTATTATTATTATTATTATTATTATTATTATTATTATTATTATTATTATATATTATTATTATTATTATTATTATTATTATTATTATTATTATTATTATTATTATTATTATTATTATTATTATTAAATGGCAATAAACTACTTTAAATCGTTGAAAATTTGAGAAAGATTTTTCTTCTTCGAAGTAAATATGGAAGTTGATAGGATGAAAGGAAGTAATTTACATAGGCAGGTTGTAAGTTCGGAAGCAGAAGTTTTGAGAAACAGTTATTGTGATCATAAACCATCATAGTGCTAAACTGCTAAACCCAAATAGGACACAAATTACATCTTTTGAGAAAATTATAAAGCTGAACTTAAAACGAGTTGATGAGAGGCGGAGAAGGAGAAATAGCTCTCATTCCTTCAAGAATGGAATTTGAAGCGAAATCGCATGTGAAGATTTCAGCTTCTGTATAAAGAAAAACATCAATACTGCTGTCAGAAGATGCAAGAGGGGACAAAGAAATAGAAGCAAAGTTTTGAACACATTTTGCAAAATATCAGAGAGAGAGAGAGAGAGAGAGAGAGAGAGAGAGAGAGAGAGAGAGAGAGAGAGAGAGAGAGAGAGAGAGAGAGAGAGAGAGAGAGAGAGAGAGAGAGAGAGGGGAAAATGAACCACAAAGTGTGTTACGGTTCCTATTGAGGAAACCGTTTTATGATTCACTGAAAATAGATTTTGCATGATCTAGGAATTAAATGTTTCAGGGGTTTGAAAAGACGGTAGTCCCTTAAGGCAACATCTCTGTGCTGAACATCACGAGGCCAAATAGAGTTAAACAAAGGTTTATTAATTTTAATGAAGCAAAGATCATATAATTAACGCCTTCATGTGAGAGGGACTCCACTTTCCAAACAATAATAATTACAATCGAAACAAAGAATAAAGAATGGAAGCTGTTAGAATCACCGTAGTGCCATAAACGAATTCTTGTAATTCGTTTATGGCACTAGGGCACTTATATATATATATATATATATATATATATATATATATATATATATATATATATATATATATATATATATATATATATATATATATATATATATATTATATATATATATATATATATATATATATATATATATATATATATATATATATATATATATATATATATATATATATATATATATATATATATATATATATATATATATATATATATATATATATATATATATATATATATATATATATATATATATATATATATATATATATATATATATATATATATATATATATATATATATATATATTATATATATATATATATATATATATATATATATATATATATATATATATATATATATATATATATATATATATATATATATATATATATATATATATATATATATATATATATATATATATATATATATATATATATATATATATATATATATATATATATATATATATATATATATATATATATAATATTATATATATATTATATATATATATATATATATATATATATATATATATATATATATATATATATATATATATATATATATAATATATATATATATATATATATATATATATATATATATATATATATATATATATATATAATATATATATATATATATATATATATATATATATATATATATATATATATATATATATATATATAATGGGATTTTCTTATTTAAAACTTGAAGAAATAGAAGAGGCTACTAATATAAGGAGGTATTCTTTTAAACTCAGTAGAAAAAAGAATTTAGCAGAATAAGGTGAAATGTTTGGCTTATTCAAAGCTCTCTGGGATACGAACAGAGAGCTTCACCATCTGTTTAAGTTCATTTTTTGATAGAGACATTTTGTTCGTCAGTTTTATCTTGAGAATTGGTAGAAAGCCGGTGGAGATGATGAATTTTGAAATCACCAAGAAAGATGATTTCCGGAAAAGAAGAAATGACAGAATTTGTTCTATTTTGCTGTTTAGATTGTAGAAACATTTATGATGGTGAGTGGAGTTAGTCGAAAAATAGACAGAACAGGTAAATTTAGTAGCACACTGTCAAAAGAGTCTAAACCAAAGTTAAACGAATTCAGAAGACTTGAAATTAGAAACGCTCTTTTGACTAAAGATTGAGTTAAAAAAAGACAGTAAAAATGAACAGGATAAAACTTGTTGTCTGAGTGTTCAAGCAACTGGTTTCTGTCAGCAACAAATGGTAAAGTTTTTGAGGAGAAAAGATGATGATCAAGAAAGTGGAAATATGAGAACAAACCCTGAATGCTGCAGAAGTTAGTGAAGAGAGAAAACCATTCACTAAAACTTACGAGTTGAAAAGAGATGGATTAGAAGTCTCATCACCAGAAGTTATTAACACTCAAGTGGCTTTTGGGAAGGGTTACTAAGGGGTTACCTCTAGAAGCCTCCACTATTGACTTCTCCAAGACTGTTTTTATTTGCTCCATATTGAATTTTTAAATCGTGCAGTGTGTAACTCTTTATATTTCGTAAACAAATGGTGTAGCAACTAGAAATATGTGCAGGAAAACTCAAAGTTGGGCACAAAAGTGGGCAAAATATCGTGCACCAGAGTGCAAAGAGATGTTCCCTAACACTACACTTGTCCAATGGGGTGCGACCTCATTGCTTCTGGCTTCGGTTCGTTCTCCCCCTCCTCCTTTCATCCTTATACTTGTCTTTGAACAACAATTGCGAATTCGTAGCTAAATTTGAAGATAAACCTTTTTGGTTTCCCCACTATATATATATATATATATATATATATATATATATATATATATATATATATATATATATATATATATATATATATATATATATATATATATATATATATATATATATATATATATATATATATATATATATATATATTATATATATATATATATATATATATATATATATATATATATATATATATATATATATATATATATATATATATATATATATATATATATATATATATATATATATATATATATATATATATATATATATATATATATATATATATATATATATATATATATATATATATATATATATATATATATATATATATATATATATATATATATATATATATATATATATATATATATATATATATATATATATATATATATATATATATATATATATAATATATATATATATATATATATATATATATATATATATATATATATATATATATATATATATATATATATATATATATATATATATATATATATATATATATATATATATATATATATATATATATATATATATATATATATAATTGGTTTTAATTTTAATAATAAATCTTTCTTTTTTACATATAAACATAGGATAAGATCCTTCGGCAATTCAGTGCCTTGAAAACGGAATTTAATTCATATTTTTATTGTAAAAGTTCTTGAACTGTTCAATGCTGAGAAGTGTTTTAATTAAATTGTTTGTTGAATAAATTAAGCTATATAATAATGAAAACGACTTTAAGATCAACTACTTGATGTGAATATGCAATTTGGTTTCATTAATATATATATATATATAATATAATATATATATATATATATATATATATATATATAATATATATATATATATATATATATATATATATATATATATATATATATATATATATAAGATTTTTTAACTGAAGCATAGACTGTTGTCTATAAATTGATACTTTAATATTGGGCGACATATACTATATCACATTTACTCAGAATATCTCACTTATTGATTCATTCTCTTCATGACCAGCAACAATTTGCTTCAAGAAACTTTACCTGTCAGTGTGGTATCAGCAGAGATGCAGGATATTGTGTTTGGACTTAAACAACCAATGACAGGGCACATTCGATTATATGACGATTGACCTTTACCTTCTTTTCCACAGTGGCAATATTTTCCTAACTGATCACCTGCACCTGTCCAGGTCGTTAAAAATCCAAAATATATACCCATCCACCTTGAAACTCGTCACACCTGAATATAGCGCTTCGTTTTAAATGTTGCGTTCCCTGTAAACCATTTGCCTTCAACGAAAGATTTCATTTATCGAAACAACTCATTTGCATTGGAACTGAATCACGCTACGTGTATTCGCTTGGATGTATCCATTACACAAAAGTGTTGCTAAAAAGAACATCTCTACTGAACCGGTTCGTGCCTCAGACTAAAATATAAATATATATCGCAACGTGTATATTTTTGCTATGTCTCAGACAGAATATTTTCTGTACTTTAACTACAAATATCAAACCATACTGTTCTGCCACTTCTTGACGGCTCCGTCAACTATAAGCAATATAACCAGTAACATGTGAACCACCCTATGTATATATATATATATATATATATATATATATATATATATATATATATATATATATATATATATATATATATATATATATATATATATATATATATATATATATATATATATATATATATATATATATATATATATATATATATATATATATATATATATATATATATATATATATATATATATATATATATATATATATATATATATATATATATATATATATATATATATATATATATATATATGTAAAGTCTTCTGATAGGCAAAAGCCAAAAGCCTACCAAATCCAATCAAAGCTGGAGAGAATTAAGCGACAGGCTCACATTGATTCCAGCACCTAAAACGAGCAAGTTAAAAAAAGTAGTGAGGAAAAATGTAAAGGGATAGCAACCCAATTTTACCATTGAAGTACATATAACATTTAGAATATTTTGTCTGGGGTTAGAAGCTTGGGTTAAGAATAGATGAAATTGTAAAGATTGACGCAAAGCACACGCTCTTCTCAGAGGAGAGGGTATGCGTTTGGAGTGTTTGGAAGAACAGTGTCAGCTGTATAAGGAGAATAAAACAACTGTTCCATGTAAATAAAGATATTGGAGAAAGTGAGACTAGGAATGTGAATAAGACTCTAGCTTTTTTCTATAGGGCTTTGTTAGTCAAACCATTCTAGATGTGTAATCCATTCTCCACGTAAAAAAGCTAACAACTATCATACACAACAAGCAACTTCGGTGGTGTGAAGATATTCTGAAGACACCTCAGAACACCTAACAATCAAGAAGCTTATTTAGTGAGAAAATATTGTGATCCTTTCAAGAAACATCAAGTATATAAGAAAGAGGACCTTAAACTTTGTATTTTGAAAGAAGGAGCCATAGTTGTGTGTGTGGAAGAATATTTGAGGTACATAAATGAAAGAACTAAGCTTTTAAGATACATATTAACCAGGTTCTCTCTTCCGTAAATAAATATGCGAGAAAGATCGGAGGAAACTTGTTCCAAGGCAGTTATCATACAGGATCCATTTGAAGTTGTATGAGACGTTTTTCAAAGTGAAAAATGGTCCATTTGAAGTTGTATGAGACGTTTTTCAAAGTGAATAATGGTCCATTTGAAGTTGTATGAGACGTTTTTCAAAGTGAATAATGGTCTATTTGAAGTTGTATGAAACATTTTTCAAAGTGAATAATAGAGTAGTGAATGGTTTATATATATTATATATATATATATATATATATATATATATATATATATATATATATATATATATATATATATATATATATATATATATATATATATATATATATATATATGTATTTCACCTCTGGTGGGCAAAGGCAAGAGATCTACTAAAATTCAAACAGTTGGAGGAAGACGGAAGCCTGGTCAAATCAAAGGCCGACGTGACCTAGATATATATATATATATATATATATATATATATATATATATATATATATATATATATATATATATATATATATATATATATATATATATATATATATACAGCAATAAAATATATTCATTTTTTCTCTTTGCATATAAATAGTTGATAACATCACATAAAATATCCTATGCGATTTTTTTTTCAAAGAACGAAAAGAGGAACAGCAAAATATTTTTTTTTTTTTTTTTTTTTTTTTTACAATTGAATGAAACTCTAAATTAAAATAAAATTTTTGTCATTTTTTTGTTCTTCTTCCTTCCTTGTTTACTATTTTTTTTCCCCTTCTATTTTTACTTTCATGAAATTTTTTGTTTATCAGTATAAAAGCGAGAGTATCTTGAAATATATATGATGTGAAAAAGTGTTACTATTAAGAACTGAAAACTATATATATATATATATATATATATATATAATTATATATATATATATATATATATATATATATATATATATATATATATATATATATATATATATATATATATATATATATATATATATATATATATATATAAATTTTCTCGAACGCTCGCAGTTATTGCCATATTATGGGAAGGATTTACGAAACACTAGTAAAAGTATCAAAAATAAAAAATATACTTAACTCTCTAACGTAAATTTAAGTGAGGCTTTTAAAGGTGGTGAGATTTAAGGAAATAGAGCAATGGCAGACGGAAAGAAAGAAATAAAAAGCAATCAACTGGAGTTTTTTATCAATAAAAACTTGAAGCACAAAAACTGAACCTTTTGTAATATGATGGCTTCGTAAAAGTGGTCGCACACTTGTATTCAGTGTCCTCGGTCACTTGCTGTAATAAAACCTACAGAAAAGAGAAAGTCAGAAGATCTCGGAGCAAAAGTAAAAAGTTAAGAGAATCAGGAATACGGAACACCTTAAGGCTTTTCGCTTTTGACTTGGCCCTACGGAATCGACAAGTGAAATCTGACTCTCCACCCTACCTCAAGATATGATAGCAGTACCCAGTACAAGGGTAGGTGAAACCCCTTTTTACAGTTGGAGTAACTAAGCAGAGGAAAAATTTCCTTAGACTAAACAGAACAAAAAGCTTCTTTGAAGTCGCCCGAGTAGCCGCCAAAATAAGAGTTTTCAAGACTTTATTTTTGTTTTCGCTGAAGCCAAGGATGTTTATTTTGTCAACAGAAGAGGCAGTAGAACCATCAAATTATGCAAAAAATGTAGAAATTGTCTTAGAAAAAGAGACGTAAAAAGATATTTAAAGGGTTAAATTTCACAATGAAATCCTATCCTGATAAGGAAAAATAAAATAGTTAACAAATAAAGAACAAATATGAAATGATTCGAAAAGAAGGACGAATCATTGAAATATGAATGAGTAAATTTAGATAGGAAGTTGAGAAGATTATTGATGAAAGATTAAAAATAAAGTAAGAAATAAGACAAAAAGCTGAGAAACTCCACACTCCGACAGAGAAGGAAGAGGCTACCTCTTTAAAAACGTTCAAAATCGAACGATTTACATGAAAGTATATCATAAGTAAGCAAAGAGAAAGAAAAACCCAAGGAATAGAAGCTTGGAAAGCACTGATGCATGTCATGCTAGGTCAGATGCTTTTCATGTTTACTTTTGAGTAAAAAGACAAGACTTCTAAAATCCCTAAGGGTAAAGACTCTAAATCTGTGAGATGGAAATGTATATTACCAGTTACCTCTAACGAAGGAAAGCAAGGAATAACTTAAAGCAATAAGCTTACAAGACCTAAGTTAATTCTAATTAACCAGCAACCATATAGAGAGAAACAGAATGAACAGTTCATTTGAGATCAAGTGAGCTAGAAAAACTTAATTATTTAGGGAAGATGATTCGAGTTTATTAATTTTAAAAAAATGTTAAATTACGATTGATATGTATTAAATCAAAAAAATGACAATCTCTATTCTAGGAATAGATATGAAAAAAAAAATTAAGTGATACTTAAAGTAGTCTATCCCCATAACTACATAATTGAAATTATTAACAATCCACCGATTTCACATGAAAATACTTTAAATCTGGAAATCTAATTTGAAAAAAAAAGGAAAATATAAAAAAATTATAAAATATATAATTCTAAAATATAATTCTAGGAATAGATATGAAAAAAAAATTTAAGTGGTACTTAAAGTAGTCTATCCCCATAACTACATAATTGAAATTATTAACAATCTACAGATTTCACATGAAAATACTTAAATTCTGGAAATCTAATCTGAAAAAAAGAAAAAAAAACATTTTTAACAAAGCAGGATCGGAAAAATCAATATTTTAATGCTAAATATATATACGTAGCAGATCAAAATATAGTAAGTGATTTACAAACTCAGCTTAAAAAGAGTAAAGAAGTTGAAAAAATCCACAGTGTAAATCTCTATTGTGCAGTACACACACACACACACACACACACACACACACATATATATATATATATATATATATATATATATATATATATATATATATATATATATATATATATATATATATATATATATATATATATATATATATATATATATATATATATATATATTCAAAGAAAATATTCAAAATCAGCACAATTAAAAATAAAAATGAAAAAAATAATTGATTTTAATTTAGATATTTCGAAGGTCATTAATATTTTTTAAAATGTGAGTAAGAATTTTTATAATATTTTCAATTTAGAATATCGTTCAAACGAAATGAAAACATATTATAATATATATAAATTCTCCGCTCTTTTTCTGCCTATTTCTGCGAGCGTTGTTTACAAACATGAAAATAAATATGAAAATAGCTTCATTTGAATTTTTCAAAAACTTTTTTTCTGTTTATATATATATATATATATATATATATATATATATATATATATATATATATATATATATATATATATATATATATATATATATATATATATATATATATATATATATATATATATATATATATATATATATATATATATATATATATATATATATATATATATATATATATATATATATATATATATATATATATATATATATATATATATATATATATATATATATATATATATATATATATATATATATATATTCTTTCTCCTTTCCTGGAACAAGAACAAGCTTTGCGGAATTCAGAATGAGTTGGATAGAAATGCAAATAGAAACCAACATGATTTAAAAGACTGTTTTAAAATGTGCAATTCAAAGGAAGCTGAAAAAAATAGATAAAGCGAGTGTGTTTCACATATTCCCAGAGGAGTATTTGTTAGATTCAACAAAGTGGTTAAAACTTCGTCTGAAAATAGAACAGAAAAGAATGAGATTGTGAAGAAAAACTTGTAGTATACTAGTCATTCTCAATAGAGGAGTGATGCTACTGGAGAGTTCAGACCATTGTGTGTTGCAATAGTGTTATTATGGAAAGAGTGAAGCAATTGAATCAACATTTTACCTGCATTAAGAGACTGGAGAAAAAGGAAATGTGTGAGTAGATCCATTTTAGACATTTGAGACATACTCTACACAAGAGGTATTACCTGTATGATGTGAAAAAAAATTCGAAGGTGCCTTAGAGTACTTAATCTCTTAGAAGCTTGTTTAGTCAGAGAGATAATGGGAAATCACAAGAAATGTAGGAAAAATAGAAACAACTAAATCATCAGTTTCATAAAATGGATTGTTTATTTCGAAATTTTTTTTTATTGTTGTGCATGAGATTAGTTTGAGTAGAAAGACAAAGATTCTGAATGTTTCAATCTTCGAAAACAATTGCTTCAGGTAGAAACTCGGGACTGATAGAGGCAATTACTCCCAGGTCATCCTCGTAGAAGCAGTTATTTGTAGTTGATTAAGACTTATAAAATATTGTAGAAGCAATAAAGGGATGATTCGTCGGCAAGATGAAGGGATTAAAAGAAGGACATTGATAAAAACTAAGAAAATAATTTGGGATTAAGAGATTAACGGAAATTCTGAAAATAAGAGGACCAAAATATATTCGGAAAAAAGCAAATGATCTCAAGCAGAACACTCCTTATGAAGGATAATATATATATATATATATATATATATATATATATATATATATATATATATATATATATATATATATATATATATATATATATATATATATATATATATATATATATATATATATATATATATATATTAC
>SEYY01000344.1:131492-136492 GCA_009176605.1 Armadillidium nasatum
TCTCTCTTTCTCTCTATATTACCAATATCTCAGTCTTTTCTCAGTTTATCTTCATTCCCCACTTTCTCATGACATCAGTCCGAATATTCATTGCATCTTGTAGTTCGTGTTGTTTCCTTGTCTCCACAGTCGCCTTGTTCGCATAAACAAAGGTATATTCTCTGTCTTCCCTAATGCATATTTTATCACGAAGTTGTCTAGATACAACGCAAACAGTAAAGGGGACAACACATTACCTTGCCTCACTCCAGTGCTGGTTTCAAACCATTTCTCTCTCTTCCCGTCTCTGTTCTAACCGTATTCATTGCGTTTTCATAAATGTTGTTAATTGTTCTTATCAGCTTCCTGTTTTTTCCATACGTGGGATCGTTCATTACCCTTCACAATCTTTCTCTGTATATTCTGTCAAAGCCTTTTCTAGGTCTGTAAAAGCAATATATACTGTCTTATTCCATTCTATATGCACTTCAGCTATCATTCGTAAAGAGAAGATCAAGTCAGTTACCTTTCTATTTGCTCTAAATCCGTGTTGCCACTCTCAGATCTTTCCCTTTAATTTCCTTCGAAATCTTTCTTCTATTATTCTTTTGTATAATTTATATGCGCACAATAGCGGCACTATTCCTTCTGTAATTCTGACATTCCTCTTCTATTCTCCTTTTTTATATATTGGGCATATCACTGTCCTTCTCCATTATGACGGCATATTTTTCTTCCTCCAAATACACTGTATAAGTTTTGTAATCCGTACCACCATTCGCTCTTTTGTTTTGAATATTTCATTATTCAGTCCATCAACTCCAGGGCTCTTTCCATTCTTTAAGGCTGTTATAGCTCCCAGTACCTCCTCTCCGTGTATCGGTTCTAAGTCTTCTTGTACCATTAGCTTCCTATGTAGATTCTCTTCTTCCTCCATGTATCCACCATCATCCACCAAATTTAATAATTCTTCAGAATATTCTCTCCATATTTCTTCAACCAATTCACCATTCACTATAGGCTCCCCTTCCTTATTGAATATCCCAGTCGTATTAGGTTAATCTCTTATTCTCAATCTCTTAGCCATTCCAAAAATTGGCTTTCTAGAACCTCTCATGTCATCCTCCAATTTTCCTCCTTTCCTTTCCAAGGATAGGTTAATGTTTCTTCTCTTTACATCTTCTGTTCGATTCCTTGCCAAAAACATAAGCTTGTCAATTTTCCTCTTTCCTACTTTGTATTCATAAACGGTATTTCCTATTTTTCCTTTTACTACTTCATTAACTTCCTCATTCCACAATACCGTCTTTTTCTTCTTTCCATTACTTATCTTTTTTCTTCTAATCACCTCTCGTGCCACCTGTTCCACACCTTCCATAAAATCTCTCCAGCGTTCCTCTACTCGTTCCACAGTTCCTGAGATTATTTCATATTTTCTTATCAATTTGTTGTTGAATTCTTACCTAGTATTTTCATCCCTATATATTATATATATATATATATATATATATATATATATATATATATATATATATATATATATATATATATATATATATATATATATATATATATATATATATATATATAAAAATGAAACAATAATGTTTTATACAAATAAAACCCCAGAAAATTAAAACACAAATTTAAAAAAGAGCGAGACTTTCGAAGGAGCAACCGTCCTTCCTCTTTCAGGCTCAAGTTAATATTATTATTAAGTATTAAACTTGAGCCTGAAAGAGGTAAGGACGGTTGCTCCTTCGAAAGTCTCGCTCTTTTTTAAATTTGTGTTTTAATTTCCTGGGGTTATTAATATATATATATATATATATATATATATATATATATATATATATATATATATATATATATATATATATATATATATATATAATATATATATATATATATATATATATATATATATATATATATATATATATATATATATATATATATATATATATATATATATATATATATATATAAATATTGCAATTTAATTATAATAGTACTCTTGTGGACAAATCCCAAATTAAATATGGAACATAAAAATTTAAAAACAAAAAAAATGGCAATAAAAGTAAAAACTGAGACCAGCTTTGAATAAATCCTAAGGGAAGCCCTCAGGAGGGAGCAGAAGGTTTTCTTAAAGCGAGAACTACTGAACCAAATTATATCTAAATATATATCGCTTTATTTTATTATAAAATAACATATCTTAACAATGGGACCAAAGTTTCAATTTTTTATTATTTGTATATTTTTAAAGAGCAATGGTAATTCAGTTGTCAAAAACGTATTTTAGAATATTTTTTTTTTTTAGTTATAACTGGGCTATACTAAAGAAATAGAGAATATACCTGCTCAGATTTACTGAAATTGAAATGTTCTTACCGTTATTGTATTACAAAATAAGTGAATATGGTTTTACATAATGAATGTGGCTGTTTCCTTGAATACTCTATTTTACAGATCATTTATAGAAAAATATAGAATTTGCATTCACACCCAAGTCTTTCTCTTTAGGTATTCAAAACATGTTTGAGAGAAATTAGAACATTTTTAGGTTTGATCAAGAACATAAATATTTTTATCATTGAATATGAATCAAATGAGATTGATATACATTTCTGTATACTTTCCTGGGTGAATTTCCTTGCTAGAAAAGTTTGGAAGAATATAAACTATCCTTCAGAAATCTTGAATTTCAAAGAAATTTTAGCGAAACTACTGTACATATTTGGAGTTCTGAATGAATTTAAATTTAAACTTAAATTTAAATTTAATTTAATTTAATTTAGTTTAAATTTAAAATTTAAGCTAGCCTAGAAAATTAATAGAATAAAAATATTATACAATAAAGATTTGGTGATCAGAGATTCTTTTGTTCGAAATGAACTCAGAAATTTCGAGAAACAGTCACTGGTAGACAATGAGGACTTAAATAATGAAAAGAAAAATAAATAAATATAATAATAATAATAATAATAATAATAATAATAATAATAATAATAATAATAATAATAATAATAATAATGATAAAAGTTAAATCATAATTGAAATTGTCACTTATTATTACCAATTTTATTATTATTTTTTAATCTTTATTATTATCATTAACATTATAATTATTATTATTATATTATTATTATATTATTATTATATTATTATTATTATTATTATTATTATTATTATTATTATTATTATTATTATTATTATTATTATTATTATTATTATTATTATTATTATTATTATTATTATTATTATTAATTGTTATATCATTATTGTTTGCTATTATTATTATTTTAATTATTATCATTTTAATCATTGTTATTATTATCATTAGTATTCCTTGCTTTTCAAATCTGATCTAAATTTTAAATTTTAATGGATCACACTTTTAAACTATTTTGTTTCAACTTGCCTTTGTATCTCCTGCGTAGTAAATCCTGTCTTCGTTTTTCGCAGAAACATATTTGAAAATCATCATATATACATTATCTGCAAAACAAAAACATATATATATATATATATATATATATATATATATATATATATATATATATATATATATATATATATATATATATATATATATATATATATATATATATATATATATATATAGTATATATATATATATATATATATATATATATATATATATATATATATATATATATATATATATATATATATATATATATATATATATATATATATATATATATATATATATATATATATATATATATATATATATATATATATATATATATATATATATATATATATATATATATATATATATATATATATATATATATATATATATATATATATATATATATATATATATATATATATATATATATATATATATATATATATATATATATATATATAGGGAGAAGATCATAGTCCCTTCCGAAATGACGGAAGTGCCCCCCAATGGGCATAATAACCCTCTTGGTAACAGGAAGGGCTAGACCTTTTCTTTTCTCTACTTTGCTCGTTGGTTCCGTTCATTTTCACGTTTGCCTTCTCAGAAGGTCTCTAATGTACCCTCGTCTCATACTGGAGTGCCTATGCTCTCTCTCCTTCCACTTCTTCACATGTACCTCAAAAATCTACAAGCGCTTAATGGTACATTATACTCTTGTTCTTACTTTTGTTGTTTTTTACTGTGTCCCTTTGTATTAGCTTTAAAATTATTTGTTTTACCATCAGTTTTGTTCTATACAGTAGGTGCTGACTATGTTGTTGGCCGAATAAAGCCTAAAACGATTTTCTATTCCTAGCACAAAATGACTTTTACATTCCGTAAAATTTCACATAGACTCATGGGAAAATAGGAAGAAGAGAAAAAGTGATATCTTTACTTCAGCAATTAGTATTTTGTTACATAGTGTGATAAGAGAAGGATGTTTTGAAAAGTTTGAAATGAAAATGAATAAGGAGTACATCAGGACACTGTGGGAAAGAGATTGACGGAATTTTTATAAAGAGGTGGAAAATTTTATTTATTTTTAAAGGTCTTCTGAGTGAGAGGAAGAGTGTTGAAAAGAGAATATACAAATACAGAAGATGATTGGAACTGTTTTGTCAATGTCTAAAGAATACTAATATTCCGATAAGAGCAATTAAAACTTTGTCTTAGGTACAAATAAAAACATAAATATTGATGCTTGGAGAAAAGTGCTAGACAGAATATATTAAGATCGAAAGCAGAAAGATCGAAAGCAGAAAAATGGACGATAAAATGAAACCTTTTAGAACAATGCTGAGGAACAGAAAAGGATTTGGAAAGAAATGGTAAAAATTGAAAAAGGTTGGTGCTAATTTCTATTATAAATAAGTTAGCATAAAGATACCTGAAAAGGGTAAAAAAAAGGGGAAAAAAATTGTTAACTTATTTTTTTTTACTTTCTACATTATATTCTGCTGATGCCGATGCCCCATTCAGATGCCCTTTTCAGTTTTTAATAATAAAAGTAACGTAAACCATTTTCGTTAGT